>JBBBDQ010001517.1:1055000-1195440 GCA_037127315.1 Ascarosepion bandense | reverse complement strand
TCTACTCATATCTGAGTAGACACTCTGTTTTTTATGAAACAGTATATTTATTTATTTTCATCTACCAGTCTGAATGCTCAAGAAATCATATCCGAGAAAAATATACACTCTCTGGCTAGAGTCAAACCTTTGGAACCTTGTCTTTATCAATTTAAGCACAAAACTAAACTGTTATAAAGATCTCATCAATTTACAATTGAGCTAGCTAGATGTAGCTGTTGGTTCTATACTTACAGTTTCTTTTCTCGACTGTGGAACTCCCCTCCAGCTCTATGCTCTCCAGTCAATTTTGATCTTCAAAAAGTTAAATGCAATGTCAATCACTGCTGTCATGGTGCCAATTATGGTAACCGACTTTGAGGACTTTTAAGAAAAGGTGAAGTGATACTGGAAAAGCAAGGATGGCAAAAATAAGATGTAAGGTGACAAGGTTGCCTTAGTCTGACAACTTTTATTTGTGTTGTTTTACAGTTCAAAACAATCTCTTGGGTTGCTGCAGGATTGTTGTTGACTGACTGGTGTCCACAGCTTGTAGGCTTGAGTCATTGGTGTATGTAATTAATATGTAGGTCAGGAAATGGGGCTTGAGTGACTGGTCATTTTTGAACTGGGTGGATAGTATTAGTCCGTTGCATGTTTGCCATAGTCAGGTAATGTAGTCTGCACTAACTGTCAAAGTCCAGTTGACTGGAAGGCAGTGTGATAGAATAAACTATTAGCAAAAAACTTTTGATCACATTTAGCCTTTTCAACTAGATGTGACTAATAATTGGAGTAGATAGACTAAACTATCGCCCGGTTCACACTCCACCCACATCTATTGAACAGGTGAAGAGGCTCATCCCTTGTTTCCTGTTTAGGATGCGGTTTCCAGTTTTCTCTTTTCCAATCTTCTCACTTTTTTTTTTTTCCAATTGGAATAGATAGACTGAACTATCGCCCGGTTCACACTCCACCCTCGTCTATTGAACAGGTGAAGAGGCTCATCCCTCGTTCCCTGTTTAGGATGTGGTTTCCGGCTTTCTCTTTTCCAATCTTTTCACTCCTATGTAGCCCCCTGCACATCAGTGGCATTACCGCCTTGCTTGGGATGACATGATTAAAAATTTTTAAAAGTGCGGTTTGCTCTCTTTGACTGGCATGTAGACTACATTAGTAGTCGGCAATTGATCCAGTAAGGTTGCTACACTGAAGGTCTGAAAAGGGGTGTTTACTAAAATGATAGTTTAGGTAGAAGCAGCATTAGCAGGCATGGTAGAAGGTTGGAGTTGTCAGGTAGTGTGGTAGCAGGTCAGCAGCGCTAACAGTGGCTAGAGGCATTGGACTGCCTCAGGTCTCTGGAACAGCATGGCACCCTTCCTTGGCTTATGTGGTCCGGCTACTGACTTGTTTGCTCTTAGACTGCTCCTTTTATATATGTCTACATCAAGAGTCACGTTTTTGTTTTGCTGAGTCATGGCCACATGATATAAAAACCAGAGCTTTTGAGGTGGGTAGCCTGGGGCTACAATACTACTTACTGTCCTGATTACTCTTTCCTCTTTCTGTTCACTATTAATATTTCTGTTCCTAATTCTTCCACATTCTGTAACCTCTTGCATTTTAGTGGCTTTACTGCCTTGCTTCAGGTGATACAGATTTTAAAAAAACCCAATAAAACTATATTTATTTTTCATCTACTGGCCTAAATATTCAAGAGCTGAACAAATATATCTATTTCACAGTGAGAGAAAAATCAGTGTGTTAAAGGCACTATTTAACTTTGCTTTGTCTTTGATGCACTCTGTGGCTCAGAGGTTTAAAGTATGTCAGATCTAAAGAGAGTTTCCCCTAGGGAAATGCAGGTTCAAATCCTGCATATTTTTCTCTAAGATATTTCAAATATTCATCTAGTAGATGAAAATATATTATTTAATAAACAGGGAGTCTACTCAAATACAAGTATCCACTAGAAATAATGTTTAAGTAATAAAATAGTAATGCATGAAGATAATTGTTATTTGAAGTTGGTGTGTGTGGAAAGGGGAGGGGGTTTCGGAGACAAAAAGCAAGATAATTTGACTGAATTTCATGGCTGCCTTTCTGCATAGGAAGTGCAGTGAGCATCAGTGCAAAGCTGCATCATTGCAGTTGGTATGGTGTTTTCAAGCAGACCTGTGTGGTGTTTTCCTTCTCTAAGTTATTTGTTAACCACTTCTGTAGCCAGGTATTGAACTCACAACTCTTTGGGTCAAGTCACTGTAACCAACCAATGACTATATCCACATCAGTGTGTAATATAACAATCTGGCCCCACCCGAGGAAGGCTGATGCAAGCGGGGGTGTTTCCGGTCGTTGAAAGGAACGGATGTTTGTTTGACCTTATTTCTGGCAGTAGCGGAAATGGCTACAGAGGCAAACAGAACAGGTGTCTCTGAGAATTGCGTGGGCGAGGCAAAACCGGAAGAAAAAGTCCCGGTTTGGAGATTATAAAAAGACCTCGGCGCACGGATTCACTAGACAGACAGACCAGATTAGCAGTAGAGAGAGAGAGACACAACAGATACGACGACACTCCCATCAACCCTTAGAAGCGCGCTCTCTCACTCTCTGTTCCCTAGGCTACACGGTTCATCGTCATTAATAAAAATATAACTCATATTTATATATATATGTGTTTGTCTGTTTGTCGCTATTCTAACCGGCTCAGTCATCACAGACTTTTATTTGGTGCCTAAGTGACTTGCTGTTTTGAGACAACAAAACAGATAGATACAAGCTGGTTATCACGGCGACGATTGAAAATTCAACGGACTTAAAACTACCAGATAGAAAGAAAAAAAGAAGACGAAAATATATAGCAGCCGCGCGACTATAGACATCAGCCAAGGTAGGTGACTCTTTGATTTGATAGTGTGTGTGTTTTCTGCTCGTGTTTATAAGTCTAGTTAGAAAAAAAAAAATGCATACTTTTGCCGATCTGACCCTAGAATTGAGAAATATGGATTGTTCGGTGTCGAACACATTTAGGGTAGAACGGAGGGGGTGAAGGACTACAGGCAGAGAGTAGTACGCCTAGCGGGAGCACATAGGTTTGGGGTTGACGGGAGGAATAAAAGTTGAGATATTTACCTATCTGTAAGTACAAAACATCTGAGTTAATGATTTTTTTTTTTTGTTAATATTTTACCATATATGTGAAGTGAGTTTACTGGTATGTTGCTTAATTAATCTTACTTTTATTGAGTAAGTGAAATGTAAAATCATGTAAAGGAAGTTTCTTCTACTCTTTAAAGTGGATAATTGGATTAACTTGTTGATAACAATGTTTTCCTTGGGTTGTGCAGTGTTAGGTTTTCTTTTTTTTTTGGATTTCTTTTCAATGACTGTATTCTACAAAATGATTTACATTTCTATGGTTGTGAATTATGCTTTTGTGCAGGTTCCCATCAATTCAACATCCTCTGTGAATTTTCATTTGAAATATCTTTTGAAGATATATTAATTTCTGAAAACTTTATATCGACACGGATAGACCTGCAGATTCCACAGTTGATCGGAACAAAAAGAAAGATACAAACGTGGAAAATTATTAATAGTATCTAAAGCATAAAGTAAATTATACGTCTCTGGTTCAGTGGTTTGGTCCCCAATTATGCAGAAATTTCCCAATTTTTCAGTGGACACCATGCCGGTAGAATTGCGTGATATGGAGGAGATTCCTATCCGCAAACTAGTAAATACCTTGGAACAGATAGATATGGAGAGATTTAGTGAAGGATGTGAGGAACTCCCGAGGAGGTTGACGATAGGGGTCATTGCTGGCGTGGTCGGCGTTATGATAATCCTTGGAATAATAGCTAGGAAGCGGATTTTTAAGTGTGAAAGAAGCAACAGTGCTTCGGAAAAGGAAAGGGAGTTATCCGTTGTGAATGGTACTCCGGGGTCAACGGGTGTTCAACACTCAAATGTCTCTGCGTTAAACAGAGAGATGTCAACAAATCAGATATGCTTGGATTCGAATCCAGAGGAAGTAGTTCAGGGAATGGAAAACGTTGTGCAAACTAAGGAACTACGAGTCACGGGTCCATTGTTTTAGACTAAATTAATATAGATGAAACCTCTAATCCTCCACAAGTAAATTGCATGCGGATTAACGTTGGAATCAGGGTAATTTTCTTCATTTTCTATTGAACATTTCTCGGTCAGACTATGAATGATATGTACGGCAGATAATGGCCATTTTTCTGTGTTCAAACATAGTATGTTTGAAATTAAATTTAATTAAATGAAGTTACATGTGTAACAATAAACTCGAGCAGAGGCACGCATGGTGTTGGTCAAAGGTCATTTACTCGATGTCGGTTTAGAAACTGGGGCGCGGTTACCGCCTATAATCATGTGGTTATGCATCGAGGCGTCTACGCTTATGGACAGAGTCGAGAAAGAAAATGAACATTTTTAAGAACTTTGCCCAATTCTGTGAAAATGGATATTAAAAAAAAAAAAAAGGAAAAAGGGGAACAATGAAACATCGAGCTGGTAGAACAATTTTCACGATGGACACGAACATTGTTGGGTTGCCGATGTAGGCTTCCCTATATATTTTTTTGTTGTTTTTTTTGTTTCGGCATGCACATGTTTTGTTGTTTTGGCGTGCACATGTTTTATACAATTGTCGGGCTTGTGTGGCATGGGGAGGAGTGTGAGGGTGTTGCACTTAAAATGTTCTTAGGTGAACATTTTGGAAAATGGGAGGGCAAGGAATGTAATATAACAATCTGGCCCCACCCGAGGAAGGCTGATGCAAGCGGGGGTGTTTCCGGTCGTTGAAAGGAACGGATGTTTGTTTGACCTTATTTCCGGCAGTAGCAGAAATGGCTACAGAGGCAAACAGAACAGGTGTCTCTGAGAATTACGTGGGCATGCGTGGGCGAGGCAAAACCGGAAGAAAAAGTCCCGGTTTGGAGATTATAAAAAGACCTCGGCGCACGGATTCACTAGACAGACAGACCAGAGTAGCAGTAGAGAGAGAGAGACACAACAGATACGACGACACTCCCGTCAACCCTTAGAAGCGCGCTCTCTCACTCTCTGTTCCCTAGGCTACACGGTTCATCGTCATTAATAAAAATATAACTCATATTTTTATATATATGCGTGTTTGTTGTTTGTCGATATACAACAAGTGTATGGATTTTGGGGACTAATAAACCTAATATCTCAGTAAACATTTACAGCAGTGGTGAACAAATGACTTAGAGAGTTGTGTTAAAGGGAGATAACTACATGACATCTGGAAGAAGCATCACATGTAGAATGAGAATGATATACCCCACTGATCAGAATAAAGGTTTTGGTTCAAAATGTTTAGTACCTGAAGAAAAATGGAGCATACAGCAGTTGAAACATAGTAAATATGGCAATAAAGATGAGGACAACAGTCCGAACAATGTAAATAATGTAAATACTACCTCATTTCAGAAGTATAGAACATAGACTCTTAGACTCAAATTAATCTTAATTAAAGAAAGAGATTAAAATAAGCAATTCACCAAATCAAGGGATGAGCTTCTTCACCTGTTCAATAAACGTGGGTGGAGTGTGAACCCATGTCTATTGAACAGGTGAAGAGGCTCATCCCTTGTTTTCTGTTTAGGATGTGGTTTTCAGCTTTCTCTTTTCCAATCTTCTCACTCTTTTTTTTTTTTTTTTTCAACTGGAGTAGATAGACTGAACTATCGCCCGGTTCCCACTCCACCCACGTCTATTGAACAGGTGAAGAGGCTCATCTCTTGTTCCCTGTTTAGGATGTGGTTTCCGGCTTTCTCTTTCCCAATATTTTCACTCTTACGTACGCCCCATGCACATCAGTGGCGTTACCACCTTGCTCGGAGTGATATGATTTTTTAAAAATATGTAGTAAATATGGCAATAATGATGAGGACAACAGTCCGAACAATGTAAATTATGTAAATACCTAATTTCAGAAGTATAGAACATAGACTCTTAAACTCGAATTAATCTTAATTAAAAAAAGAGATTAAAATAAGCAATTCACCAAATGTAGTAAATATGGCAATAATGATGAGGACAACTGTCTGAACAGTGTAAATAATCTAAAGCAGATGTATGGTCCTTTTTCTCAAGTATACCTGAACTCTCAGAGTATCCTTGTGAATGACACTACATTTCTGTCAGGTGTTGAGGTCTCTTGCATAAAAGACAATGATGATTAGGGTCCTCGGCCCTATTATTGTTGTGCTTCAAGTTGGCACAGGTCTTGAGAGATATTTTAATGTTACTGACAATATTGGTATTGCTTTTGTTCTGCTTGCAAGAAATCTTTCCTGTGAGCGATATAGAGGCTGAAGCTGGGATCATTCTTAATCCTAGTTTTTTGTTCAACAAAGTCCATGGGGACTGAAAACAGAAGCAAAGTATCAGGATGCTGTTGATTGTCACTGCTTCCCTGGAAGACTAGAAGTTCTTCTACTTGATGGGTCATTTAAAAAATGTCAAGTTAAAGGTGTCTGTCACTTATAACATTTATTTCAACAAGATTCCAATGACTTTCCAAGCAAAATCATCAAAGAGAGCCCTCTCTTTGCCTTCCATCAACATGGCTGATGCTAACCCCCAGAACTCATTGCACCTTTTCAGGTTAACATTCTCAGCTGATATGAAGTGGTGATACATGCTTTGGACAATCATGTCTTGAAAGAGACATGACTGACTGGGCAGAAGATTATCCTGCAGTAGGTTGCTATTGCTTTCCATGGTAGACTGGTTGCCAGCCAAGGTTATAGAACCCAATCTGTCCTATTATTTAACCCATAACTGGAGCACATTTCAAAATGCCCAAGTTTTTTATTTTCATTGAGATCATGAGGAACCCATTTATCAAGCTTTTTCACCTTGCCAGTACTCAGCAGATGATGTGTGACTGTTGCATTGCTGGCACCAAGCTTCTGAGACATTTCTCTGACACTTTGATGTCAGTTTTGCTCAACAACTACTTACAATTGTTTGTTGTCAAGACTACATGACACTCCTCTAACTTCTTCATTTTCAAGGCTCTCATCACCTGTACAAAATTTCTGGAACCACCTTCCTACTCACCGATCACATCTCCTCATCTCCCTATGCTCTGCTGATATTGTCAAAAGTTTGGAAGGCACCGTGCCCAAGTTTGAACTCATGCAAGAAAAGTAAACAAAGATCATGTTTTGTCATGTTCACAATTAAGGGCCTTTATGCTTAAAAAATCTTTAAAATTGTTAAAGATCTCACATTAATTATTATGTATACCTAAATTCATCTAATATGTACTATGAATACTATGTTAAAATGACTTTTCAAAATATAACACTTCAAATGGCCATTATTTTTGTAACAACTTATTATTTTCATTGGCAAGAAGTGAGCTCCACTCAAATATCTTCTTTCCACAAACCACTGCTCTGTGGAATAAACTCCCAAGAGGATATTTCCCCCGATCACTACAATCTTGACCTGTTTAAGTCTAAAGTTATCTTCCTCTCCTATCTATTCAAATTACTGTTTAATGTAGCCCTTTACCTTGAGTAGTCTCTAGGCTTTGTACAGAGTGAACCCTACTGTCAAAAAGAAAAGCCCTGTCAAAGCACATGCTATGCAGCTAAAGAAAACATTGGCATTGATTCAGTGATTTCAACTTTAATTGCACCACATGAATACAGTCTTCTGATATATTTTGATAAAATCATTTTTCAAAATTTCAATAAAAATAAAATTCTTCATGAATGATAATATATATTTCAATAATCTCCTAAGATTTTCATTAAGAAATGATGAAAATACAAGGGTCATAGGGTCATTCAATAAATAAGGTGAATTTTTCTAATACAGATAGAAGCTTATTTTCTTTATTTTTATTTTTCAGTGTAGTCTCCCAGCAGTGTCACACAATTTTCCCATCTGTTCACAAGCTTCCGTATTCCCTCAGCATAAAAATCTTTGGACTGATGTTTCAGCCAATCACTCACAGCACTTTTGACTTCATCATCACTTTCAAACTTCTTTTAGCAATTTAGCCCATTTGTAGACATTTTTTGGCTGAAACATGTGGCACCATATACAGTTGACATTCTTCTATGAATTTCAACTGGGTTGCACCCTTCAGCAACTGAAAACTTGATAACTGACCTCTGTTCAATCCTGGAGCATGCTTCTTGGTCGGTCATCTTTGTTAATCTCCAAAACTATCAAAGTTTTTTTTTCAATCTGTAAATAAAATTAAATACCTTTGAAAAAGAAATAAAGAAAAATAATAAAAAAAAGTAAGCTTCTATCTGCATTAGAAGTCCTTAGACCGAGAAATTCACCTTATTTATTGAATGACCCTCGTAATGATGGCATCTCAAGAAGATATATTTTGATAATTTATTGTATAAAGCATGAGAAGACAAGTGGAAACAAAGAACTGATGAAGCTGCTTGTTCAGCCTAAAGCAACATATTTTTTGCTTTTATGTCCGTTAAGTACCATATGTGATACATGCTTAGGTGATCATGTCACTTTTGATCCATGACTGACTAGGCAGAAGATCTAATGTAAAGTAAAATTTTTAATAAAAATACTCTTGAATTAGGTTATAGTTGTACAAATAATCTTAAAAATTATTAAAAATCATAATAATAAAATCTTAAATCTGCACATAAATGAAAATGGCAATAATTATCCAAATAAGGAAAATAATAATGATACAAATTTATGTAATTTTTGAAATTCTAACAATTACCCACTGGGAAATAGGTGTCTAAAACATTCTATTGTTTACTAATGTACTATATCATCAAATGAAAACCCAACTTTTAATAAAGTTGACATCGGATCTACTAAGAATACTTTTAAGCAGAGGTGGTATTTGCATTTAACTTTTTTCAAAAATAACTCATACCAAAACTAAACATCCCTTTCTGCATATTTTTGACAGTTAAAACATACAAATAGAACCCCTAAACTAAAATGTTAAATTCTGGAAAAAATAAAAATCTGTAAATCATTCTATGACCTCTGTGCCTGAATGAAAAGCTGCAGATGATATGGTTCCTTAAAAATAAAGTGCTGCTAAATTGTAGGGATGAATTAATGATTTTATGTAAACATCAAAAATATTTTTCTCTAAAATTTAATTAATTGCAATTGTTCATTTGTAACTTATGCTCTAATATTACTTAAATTTTTTTTTACTAAAATAAATAACTCACATAATACTTATTCGGTTTTCTTAATTTCAATATATCTTAGTATACTGTAACTACTTAATTCTAATTGTAACCTAAACATTCCAGCCCCTTTAACAGATGAGGTAGTACAAAATCAAAAAACTAAAATCCAACCTGTTGTTAAAAATTATTGTCTACCCATTTAAATAATGTATGGTCCTGGCATGTATCTTACCAGACAAAATTAAAAAGTGTCTTGGTTTTGACATTATTTTTAGGATTTCAACTCAGTTCAACCTAATCCTCACTTTTGATTGAACAATATTGACACACCTACAAGCATATTGTTTAACTTCCTTCAACTACCACCTCTTAATTTTCTAAATAAATTCATCTTATAATTTTTAAATAAATAATTTTCCCTATTTATTTAAAAAAGAACAGTATTGTTCTGAAACATGAAAATTTTTGTGTAGTGATATAATGTTTTTATAAACCATTGTAATAACAAATATATATATATATATATATATATATATATATATATAGTAATTTGTAACTGAGCGCTCATAGCTCAGAAGTAGAATCGCCAACTGATGACCATTCAGTCAGGTTTCAATTCTGGCTAAAAGCAATCAGATGTCTAACCGTACTGATGAGCTGTGATATAGCAAAACAGATTTGTCTGTAGATGACTATATATATATATATACACACACAAATAAATACACAGTGGCTTTTATTATAATAGAAAGGATATATTCATCACTACTCAACGACATAAAATAATAAGACACTGTTAAAGAGCAAACACATACTTAGAGCTTTCATAACTGGTCAGTTAAGTGCCATACGTGATACATGCTTTGGGCGATCATGTCTAGAAAAAGACATGATTGACTGGGCAGAAGATTATCCTGCAGTAGGTTGCCATTGCTTTCTGCGGTAGACTGGTTGCCAGCCAAGGCTATAGAACCCAATCTGTCCTATTATTTAACCCATAACTAAAAGGAAGAGACAGATTAATACCTTTCCCAAGGGTATTTGTGCGTAAGTGAATGCAAGTAATTCAACTGGATTTTGAGTTGAATTCCTTGCATTCACTTATGCACAAATACCCTAATAAAGTCTAATAACTGGTAGTAAAGAGAATAAACTGGGTCAACGCTTCCTCTTTATTGTCTCACTTATGAACTGAGCCAACACCGCCTCGTTATTGTCACTCTCTTCATGAGTGTGACAGGAGGGAACTATACACACACACACAAATTAAAAATACACAAAAAAACGGTCTTTAATGCAGAGGATAGCCTAGAATTAAATTTATTTCTGACCATAGTCATTACTGGATAATTTAAAAAATATCGAAAAAATTTATAAAAAAATAAAAACTTATTTTTCAGAGACCTATAAAGCACATTATACATTCGACTTGTAAATTTTCGCAAAAAAATACGAAATAAAATTGCATTATTTATTTTTAAATAGATTTCAAGACATTTGGACTTTTTTGTACAAGGGACAAAAACGATTCTCACACCGCTTTTTCTCTAATTGTCGAATGGCATATTTTCTTCAAATAATTTTACTTTTGATGAGAGTTTTTCGATAGTTTTTGCTTTCTTTATTGTTATTAATTAACCTGACAAGCTAACCCTGTGGATTAAATTCATCAGAGGAAGCATTTTAAACACGAACGACGAGAAAAAAATCAATCTACTTCTTTGTTGTCAAGTTTGGAAAAAAAAAACATAGTAAGTAAAAAATACGATTGCTGTTTTTGTTGTTTTTTTTAATTAATAATCTTGAACACTTAATACTTTTTCCTCTAAAAAAAAAATATAAAATCAAAAAACAAAGTAATTTAGTTACAGCTTCCTTTTTCTTTATATCTGCCTATTAGTTTAAAAAAATGGAATCTTTTTTTTAAATCCACTTAAATTTCTTTACGTTAAAAAAAATGGAAAAATCTTTGTCATCTGTGAACTGAAGACAAGAAAAATCCTTGTATGATTGTATGGATGACCGCTAGCAAAAACTGGAAGAATTTTACTTTCGCTTCTACGAATTACCAAACCAAACATTTAAAAATTAAAATAGATAATGCTAGTAAAAGAACTTTTATTTAAGCAGATACCTAAAAAAAAAAAGGTAAGCAGATGCTGAAAAGCTATACTTAATGTTTCAAAGGTTAAAAAATGATTTTTTTATTAAAAAAAAGTAAAAAAAAAAAACTAACAGATTTTTAAAATTATTTTTTGCATTAAATTGATTCATCATTAGACTTATTTTTTTAATCACTGAACATTAACAATAAACATGGCTAATGTAATACTCTTTCTAGCAAAAAAAAAAAAAATTTCAAACATTTATCACCACTAAAGTAAAATAACGAAAATATGCTTCACAATCTTTCGATGAAAAATGAAATTTTACAAGATTTGTTTTCATTATTTTTTTTTTTTTTACAGACCTCGATTAATTCGCTGTAACAACATAACCCCAAAACTAAAATTTTATCATCGTAAATGTTTATAAGAGGAAAGATCAGAGTATTTTTTAATAATTTAAAAAAAAATTTAAATCCTTTCTAACACGTTCGAAATTTTGGTTATAAATTTTTTTTTTTTTTTTCGTTAGCGTGTGACTAAATTTTTACCAGAGCTTATTATGGATATTAAGAAACTCATTTTTTCCGGTGAAAAACACATTGAACATTCTGGCAAAAATCAAATATTGATTGGGTTTTAATCAAACTTTCGGGACTTATTTACAAATGAATTAAATTGTTTTTTAAATCATTATTTTTATAAAATAAGATATATTTTTACGTCTGTTACCTCCCCTCTCCAATTACTTTCCTGAAATTTATAGAAATTGACAATTGTCTGCAAACTTTGTTTTATTAGTTAAATGCACGACTCCTTGGAGAATGTAAATCATCTTTTTTTTTTAAAACTAACCACTTTCCTGAAAATTTGCTTCAACTAGTGAAATAAAAAAATGCAATAAAACTATGCCATTTTTTTATTTAGATAAGCTAAATTGTAATTGCGTTATAATATATATATATATATATATATATTAAATTAAGGATATCATAGTCTAAAGAATAAAAGTACTTTTTATGAATAATAAATCTTTTATCAAAACTTGTTTTCATTTTTATGTTTTAATTATAATAATTTATAAAGTTTCAAAAATCTTTTTAAAATTTCTTCCAGTCATATAGGTTAAGTTATTAAGTGAAGACTATATTTGCTAATCAAAAATTGAAAAGCTTAGTACAAATCTTTACTCACCAAGATTTTTAAAATAATTCAAATTTTTTTTTGTGTAGAAACCTTGTCATTTCAAGGGTTGTTTCTCTTATGAAACATTCACTTAGGCTTCATAAATTTATGTCAATTCTGGTCAACTATACTTAGCTTGTCAACACATCTGGCTGTCATAAATTACTTAACATGTCAGAAAAATATGACCTAATACTTGTATTCTAAATTTTATAAGCAAGTAATATATTTTTATTTTGTTTTTTGTTTCTATGATTCTGTATATACTACTGAGTTCTAGTGCTGCTATATTCAGCAAATTTGGACCTTTGTACCCCACAAAAAACAGGACAGTTTTTTCATTAACACTGCTATTATTTTAGATGCCTGCACTCCTCAGTAATGTTTTTGTTTTAAAAAGCAATGATTAGAATTGTAATAGGTATTGTTGTTAATTTTACTATAAATCGGTATTGTTGGTAATTTTACTATAAATCAGTATTGTTGGTAATTACAGTAATATTATGAACAATACTTATTTATAGTAGAATTACCAGCAATACACATTTATATTAAATTGTCCAACAATACATTTTAAATAACTTCTCTCTTTGGCAATGTTTGTTGTTTTAAAAAGTTATGATTAGAATTATAATAGGTATTGGTAATTTTATGATAATTAGTAACAATATTTATTTACAGTAAATTTACCAGTAATACATATTTATAGTAAAATGATTAACAATACATTTGAACTGTAATTGAAGGCATGCAATTGTGTTCAAAATATATTTAGTTGAAACCATAAATTTGTGTTTAAAATATTTAGATTTTGGCATTGAATAACCCATAGAGGTTGATATGCTGCTAAACAAAATCACCCAACTAACCAACCAATCACTCTGTACACATATACTGTGCACCAAAATGTTCTCTCATTGATGTCTATTTTGGGGTTGTAGGAAGTTTCAGGCCTCCATGACATCAGGCTGTCTCTCCCATAGGCCCACCTGAGAGTCCACATTTCTCAGTCATTCTGGCATCTGCATGAATTATAACAATATTTGTACCTACTGAAAACAATATTATAGAGAAAAAATATTAAATTGACATTGAGTTAAAATTCTTAAGAATTACATTTTTTTTCTTAATTTTTCACCAAAAATGATTTTTTATACAATAAAGATAAAATGAAGATACTCAAAGTTTAAATAAAATAAAAGATCCTTATTCTAATTTTAGTGTCTAAAATAATAAACTTAATTTAATCTTAAGGTAAAAGTAAAGATTTCTTTTTAAAAAAAGATTAAATTTTTTAAGCCAATTCCCACAAAGGACTTATTCTATCAAGTGCTATGTTAATAGATCCATTGCCCCCCAGTCAACAGAGAGAGACTTGCAAGCTTACTGTGCCTCTGTTTCTATTTGCATAACTGCATATATTTTTTTTATGTAGGTATTGCATTTCTTTTTCAGATGTTCTGGCTGGATGAGATCCTGTGTGCTGCATGTCCATTAAATCACTTATCATCGCTGAACAATCAGAATTATCACTAGATTCATTAAGTGAATGAAAACAGTACTGCTGACTTAGTAAAAATATGGAAAAATCTAAAAAAGATTATCCATGTAAAAGCTGTGAGTTGACATTTCCTAAACTGTCTCAGTTAAAAATACACATACAAACTCACAGCAGAGAGAAACCATTTTCTTGTGACATATGTGGGTCAGTATTTTCTTGTGATTCATTTTTAAAGGAACATATACGAACACATACTGGAGAAAAATCATATTCATGTAAAATTTGTGGATCTGCCTTTACAAAGAAATCAAAATTGGGGAAACATGTGCAAACACATGCTAGAAATAAACCATTTTCTTGTGATGTGTGCGGTTCTTCTTTTTTATGGAAGTCAATTTTTTTGCGACACATGCGAACTCACACTGGAGAGAAACCATATTCATGTGAAATTTGTGGCTCTTCTTTTGCACGGAATTACAACTTAGTGCAACATATGCGAACTCACACTGGAGAGAAACCATATTCATGTGAAGTGTGTGGTTCTTCCTTTACCTGGCATTCGAATTTGGCTCAACATATGCAAAGTCACACTCAACAGTTACCATATTCTTGTAAAACATGTAACTCTGCTTTCTCACAGAAGTCAAAATTAGTGCAACATGTTCGATCTCACACAGGAGAGAAACCATATTCTTGTGATGTGTGTGGTACATCCTTTTCATGGAAGTCAAGTTTGTTGCGACATAAACGAAGTCACTCTGGAGAGAAACCATATTCATGTGAAATCTGTGGATATTCCTTTGCACGGAATCATAATTTACTGCAACATGTGCGAACACACACTGGAGAGAAACCATATTCATGTGAAGTGTGTGGTTCTTCATTTTCATTAAACTCAAACCTGATGCAACACATGCAGACTCACACAGGAGAGAAACCATATTCTTGTGAAATATGTGGATCTACATTTTCACGAAGATCATATTTGGGGCCACATATGAGAAAACACACTGGGGAAAAACCGTATTCATGTGAAACGTGTGGATCCTCTTTTTCATGGAGATCAGATTTACTGAAACATATGCGAAAACATACTTGAGAGAAAGTACTCTTCCTTTTCTCAATTTCAAATATTTTCCATTTCTGTTTAAATTTCTCAGATGAAGAATTATCATTAGTTACACATGGACTATTGTCCTCATTTTTTTGTTTTTCAGGAGTTGTACCTTCCAGCCTTTATCAGATGCTTGTCAAACTGTCAGAATTCAAGGAAATTTAGACTGAACCCTTTATTTATTCCTACAACTCCAGAATAGACATCACTGAGAAAACATTCTGGTGCACAGTATATGTGTACAGAGTGATTGGTTGGTTAGTTGGGTGATTTTGTTTAGCAGCATATCAACCTCTATCGGTTATTCAATGCAAAAATCTAAATATTTTGAACACAATTTTATGGTTTCAACTAAATATATTTTGAACACAATTGCATGCCTTCAATTACAGTTAAAATGTATTGTTAATCATTTTATTTAATCTATAGGAGTAGAATGTTCTCATTCTGTTGCACATGTTCAGGGATATCTTGTCCAGGTCTTATTTAATACTGTTCAGTTATTGCTTGCCCTATTTTCACCGAGTTCAAGTATACTGTTCCCAGCCCAGGGATTGAACTCACAATTACTATACCAGTGAATTCATAAACCCTTACCTTAATCCACTATTGTTCTTGTAGACTAAATAAAGGACTCAGTTCAAAATTTCTAGATCAGCAAACACCTGATGAAGGCTGGAGGTCACAACTGTCGAAATATGTGATAACAACAACAAAGATGAGGACAGTATTGTGTGCAAATAATTTAAATCATTTCCACTGAGGTTTTACTTACAAATATTCTTTTGAGAAGAAATTCAGTTAGTAATGATAAACTGAAAGTAGATAACATAGAACAGGGTGAAACCTGAAACTGAGAATTTTCAAATTTGTATTTCTACAGACCAGATTGTTAGGTGTTTTGCTACTTGAGACTAAAACTGACTAAATTAGTTCCTAATATAAAATCTCTTTGCAGCAGGCATGAAGCACAAGGGTCTCACTAACTGACTAACTTTATTGTACTTATCTGAAATGAGCTGAATGATATTTTGCATTTGATATCTTTACTGTACAATGTACAATTTAATTAAAAGTACTGATCAAAGAATTACAGAAAAAAGTTTCCTTTGAAATTGGTTTTTGTTTATAAATTTAACTATTTCAATTCTCTATTACATACCTTGAAACTTTATTTGATTATTTCTTATAAATATAAACATAATATAAAACAATCTCTAATATTTTATTTTTTGGTAATTTCTTGCTCAGAACTTTAATTGTCTTTTATTTATTTTTTATTTTTCATGGATGCCATGTTGTTTTTAAGTTTGTTTAAGCCACCTTAAGGTTTTAAGACAGTTTGAGCCTAAATTTAAAATTTAAAATAAAAGCTTAAATCAAAGTATTGGTGTTTTAAGCATCACCTAAAATGAAGTTCACTTTTTACATAAGAATTATATATCAACATATGGGAGTGAGGACATCAGGATTCTAGAGGTGATTAAGTAGAGCATGGCCAAAATAGGTTGGGAAACACTGCACTAGATTAATTAACTGAATGAAAACAATACTGCTGACTTCCTTAGAAAATCTAAAAAAGATTATCTATGTGAAAATTCTGAGTTGATATTTCCTAAACTCTCTCAGTTAAAGATACACATGCAAACTCACAGCAGAGGGAAACCATTTTCTTCTGACGTGTGTGGGTCAATATTTTTTTTGTGATTCCTTTTTAAAAAAATCACTTGTGAACACATACTGGAGAAAAACCATAATCATATAAAATATATGGATCTGCCTTTACAAAGAAATTGAAATTGGTGAAACATGCAAATGCCCACTAGAAATAAACCATTTTCTTGTTATATGTTTGGTTCTTTTTGTTTCTTTTAATGAAAAAATTTAAAAAAATTAGCATTGAACAAGGTTAAATTTGAAACTGAGAATTTTCAGATTTGTATTTCCAAAGATCATAATGCTTGAGAATGTTTTCAGTTTATATTTTTGTTCCTTGTATATTTCTTCTTTGGGTTTTTTACTACCCAAATTTTTGTTGAAATTTATGTATTAACTTATAATCTATCAGAGTTGTAGGAAATTTATGTATTAACTTATAATCTATCAGAGTTGTAGGAAAGTGATGGATAGTAGCTCAGATTCATAAATCTGAGAGCCGGGTTCAAATTTCAGATTGGTTACTTTCATTTATGCACAAATATTTTTGGGAAAGGAGTGAATCCATCTCTTCCCCCTTAAGCAATTGGTTAATCTAAACTTATTTATAAATGGAACTTTGTGTGTGTGTCTGTTACCTATAGACTCCAAAATGACTGAACCGATTTTCTTGAAAATTTACACATTTGTACTATAAGCATCTGTGAGTGTTCTCAGCTAGGTTTTGTGTCAAGGTACCCCCGATAAATATCGAAAATCGATAATCGAAAAAAATCGGGTTATAGAAGGAGTGGTCCGATTTTAATCAAATTTGATACACTCATAGACAAAGACATAAGAAACGATATTCAGAAGTTTCAAGGTTGCAGTTCTTATAATAGTGCAGAAAATCAATAATATATATATATATATATAAAAGGCAAGATGTTTGTGTGTGTGTGTGTGTGTCTGTTTATCTGCCTGTATGTCTATTTTTTTCAACTCTTTTAGTTTTTGCTTCAGGTTTGGCTCTAAGTAGGTATAATTGTAGTTCTTAGTCTCAGCCATGATACCATTTACTCAGAGGACTTATTTAGCCTTCAAAATTCAGTTTACAACCAAAAAAACTTATTTGATATTGATACCAGGAAATCAAAATTTGACTTACATCCATTCATTTTTCTTTCAGTCTACAGTTTCACTTTAATTAGAAACAACTATTGCTTTTTAGTCTTTCGTGCCAATGTCCAAAGAGTCTGAGCTCCAGGACCATGGATTAGTTTTAAAGCTGTCATTACACCTGAGCAACGCTGGGCTATACTGCTAGTTAATAAATATTGTATTACTAAATTATTATTTCAAAATAATATATACAAATTTAGATATTGGCATTAAATAACCCATAGATGTGTTGATATGCCACTAGACAAAACTAACCAACTAACCAACCAACCATCTTTCATGTTATGTATAAATAACTGGAAAGACGGGTGCTATAGCATAATCTGGCAACCAATATAGGAGAAAGAAAACTCTGAATGCAAAATTTACATGGCTTACTGTAACATCACATTGAAACACTGGTTCTCATATGATCAACAATGTTAAGCAACATCAAGTCACTACCTAGATGAGTGACCACTTGGGAATACCAGGTGCTGTAAGTGTGGATGTGTAGATGGTGTAATGGATAATTGCTGAGAATAGTGAACTGGAGACTCAAATTTCATTTCCAGTTGGTTTCATTATATTTCTGTAGGCATGAATCACTTTTTCAAGCTATGGCTTAATAAACTGTATCACTAGACCATTATTATCTAAAAAAAATTTCTTAGAATCTAAAAAATTTTTTCTGGCTTTAAATATCCCACAAAGCTGTAGAAAATGAATGAATCAATCAAAATCACATCTAGAGGTTAAATAACTTCACCAACCCACAATTGACAAAGCATGGTAAATATAGCAACACTGCTGAAGACATGGTTATTTAGGGAAGTGTTCCTCTAACAAAAATGAGAAGGCCCTGGATTTAGACCTTCAAATCTGTAATTGGATTGGAGAAAATGATTGGGTCCATATTTCTGAAACTAAATAAGATTGTGAATTAAATGAAAGATTGCTAATAAAACCTACTTCTGAGTGAACTTTGGCTTAATGTATTATTTTGAAATATAAGCACTTCTAATAGCAATAAGATGTGCATTGTGGTGCAGTGGATATTGGCTCAGAATGACAAATTGGGGAGCCGAGTTCAAATTCCCGTTGAATTCCTTGCATTCACTTGCACCCAAATACCCTTGGGAAAGGTATTAATCCATCTCTTCCCTCCAATTATGGGTTAAATAATAGGACAGATTGGGTTCTATAGCCTTGGTCAGCAACCAGTCTACTGCAGAATGCAATGGCAACCTACTGCGGGATAATCTTCTGCCCAGTCAGTCATGTCTCTTTCATGACATGATCACCGAAAGCATGTATCACGTATGGCACTTAACTGACTGAATAGCAATAAAAAACAATTAAAATTTGGCATTTTATAAAATCTACGATAAATCCTTTTATTTCAAATTATTAATGTTATTAAATGAGATGAGTTATATCATTACTGTTATATATTATTTTTTGCATGCTTTTTAATTTGTCAATAATTTTTTAATTGAAACTAACAGTACAATAAATCAAAAACTAATGTCTCATTTTTATAAAAGTATTTTGCACAGTTTAACCTTCATGCCTCCCAAAAACATTGTATCAAAAGAAGTTATTTCCTTGACAGCACTATTATTGTATATACTTTTACTCACTTGGCAATGTTTATTGGGCAAACCAGAAGCAAACTACAACCACATTGAATTTTGTTGTTTTTCTTTTTTTTTTTTACTTTTTTCAGTGCAGTCCTATCGATTACCCCCTTAGCTTTATGATTGACAAAAAAATTTTGAAAAATTTGAATATTTAAACATTTTCTGGGAGGGATCAGTTCTCATACAATGTTATAATAAATTGAGCCTCCATTTTGAAACCAGTTGCTGGTACGCCATTACTGCCACCTGTAAATGTGTTCATTATCAAATTTTTTAAAACTTTTTTCAAGGCAATATTATCTTTTACACCTTAAACTTTACGAATAACAAAAGAATTTGCAAAAATGTAAATATTTAAACTATTTGGGTAGGGGCAGTTTCTCATACAGCCTTATAGTGGATTGAATATGGAGGATCAATTTACTATAACAGTGTATGAGAAACTGACCCCGCCCTAAAAAAATTTGTTTAAATATTGTAAATTTTCAAATTTTTTTTATCATCAAAAAGTTTAAGTAACAATTGATAAAACTGCACTGAAAAAAGTAAAAAAAAAAAATGAAAACAACGAAATTAACATAAAAGCAACCCCAACGCGAGTGGATTGAAAATGGAGGATCAATTTACTTTAATGTTGTATGAGAAACTGACCCTTACACCAAATTTGTTTAAATATTGTAATTTTTCAAAATTTTTTTTGATAATCAGAAAGTTTAACATAAAAAAAATGAAAAACAATGAAATTAAACATGGTGGTAGTCTGCTTCATGTCCACTGTTTATTGTTTTTAAAAAGCAATGATTAGAATCTTAATAAAACCCAAACATACAACAGTGGATTTGTACATTTTCTTTATTCTTTAGAATTGACAACAAAAACTTGTTTTCATAGCTACTTATAAAATGATAAATCATAAATATTGCATTGGAGATTGTTTATGTATTTTGGACATTTTGTAAATTTTAAAATCTTATAAATAAACTGTGTCTAGGGAGTCAAAAGTTTATTTTTTATTTTATTTTTTTTTATTTTTTAGCCATAGAGAGCTGGCTAATGTTTCTTGATTCAGGCCTTGTGTCATACTTAACTGAACTCCCTACAGCTTACAAGTTTTATGCAGAATAATATTCATCAGAAATTTTATCAGAAGGTTTTCATCAGAAGGTTGTTTGTTGGCAATAGTGTAAGAATAAAATATACATTTTGTATGTTAAAATTAGTAATTTATTAAAAGAAGGAATAACAAGAATTCATAGAAATTAATGTTCAATGAGAAAGTTAAGTGTATCAAATGTTTGTACAAAATGTTCGTAGTAGTAATTGTTGAAAGAGATAAAGAGAAAGAGGACAATGTCCAAGTCAGTTGAAGTTGTTTACATTTTAGATGTTTGTCCAATGACTGACTGACATTGATGAAGTCCTTTTATTTTAATCTAGGTTTTTTGCACTGAAGTCCTTTTTGATTACAAGTTACTCCTCTTAGTCAAAAATCATTTTAACACCTACTTGTGAAATCTGGTTTAAACATTTTCTTTAAGCAGGTGGTCAATTCTTTTCCTATTTGGTAAAACCAGGATTTCACAAGTTGTCATGAATTTTTGTAAAAATGAAGAAGATTGATTTTAATTAATTTCTTATCCACTCAAGCAAAAGTAATTTAATGAGTGTTAAAAAATATGAGAGAAAGCACTAAGGAAAGGGTAATCCCAAAACAAGAAATAAAAAGACACATTTACAATTGACATTTAATTTCTAAAGACTGAGAAGTGAGAAGACATAAAAAAAGTTCTGCAACAAATACACAGAGCAGTGTCAAAAGAATAATCATCCTTTTGACACTTGTTTTTTTTTTTAGTGTGTTTGGGGAGAGAGTTCTTGGCACAAATATGAAACATTGCTAAAGATTATGTTATTATCTTATTACTGGGATTATTACCTCAACAGTTGCAATCAGTTCTACTTTATAGGATTAGAAATAATGTTGGCTTATGAATAAAATTTATTTATTCTTTAGAAATTATTTTTGTACGAGTTTAACACATTTTTCTTATTTGATGTCATCAGATATTCAGCTACGTGGGAGATATAAAACAAGACTTACTTATGCACTTAGGAGCTTTAATATAATTGTCTTCATGTGCCATTCTTTATCTGCCTTCCACAAGTTGTTGGGCCCCATGGTCATAAAATACTCAACTGCAGGCAATGAGACCTTTTTCTAACTAGTCTCATTTCAAAATTTATGAAATTGAAGTGCTACAAAAATTAATGGAATTAATAAAGAACTTCCGTATGAAAAATAATTACTTTTTGTAAGAACAAAAAATAAGTTTTTTTAAAAAAAGTTCACACTCAAAAATGGCATCTAAATTTTTTGATTCCTCAAATATATCATTATTTGTGAAAAGAATCTTGTTAAGAACAGCAACATATTAGGTGAGGTTATCTTAATTAAAATAGAGTCCTGGGTATGACAGTAAACTGCATCTGGCAGCAAAGCTTCTGATTGGGAGGTTGTGAGGAGCATGGAACCACCTCTTAATTGCTGTTGTTTTCAGGTTCGCTCTAACCCGGAGTGGTAACACCTGTTAGGGTCCTAGCAAATACTTATCCACCCCAAACTGGTGTCAAAATATGATGAAAGTATAAAAATATACTTTTATAGAAATACTAGCAATATAGCCTGGCATTGCTCGGGTGTAATGAAAGCTTTTATATATATATTATCGATTTTCTGCACTATTGTAAGAACTGCAACCATGAAACTTCTGAATATCATTTCTTATGTCTTTGTCTGTGAATTTGATTAAAATCAGACCACTCCTTCTATAACCCGATTTTTTTGATTATCGATTTTCAGTATTTATCGGGGGTACCTCGACACAAAACCTAGCTAAGAACACTCGCAGATGCTTATAGTAGTACAACTGTGTAAATTTTCAAGAAAATTGGTTCATCCATTTTGGAGTCTATAGGTAATGGATATATGCACACACAGACAAAGTTCCATTTATAAATAAGGATAGATTTAGCTATATGTGAAAATAGACTTAATAAAAAAACATACATTTTTGAAGAAAAAAAAAATTTATTGCCAAAATACATTTTTCAAGTAAAAAAATTATTACCAGCATTACATTTTTGAATACAAAACAAAAAGATATCTTCAGTTTTCTAAAATACAATAAAATAAAAATAATTTTTTTTCATCAAAATCTGATTAAATCAACCTTCTCACTATAACTGAACATTAAAAAATACCTTAAAGCCCCACCTTTTTGGCATTAAATAACCCACTGAGGTTGATATACCATTAAGCAAAACTCAAACTCAAACTTAATTAAATTATTAGTTGTTGTTATTAGGTTTTCTTTGAATTCATTCTTTGCCACAGTAATTATAACAAGTATTTATCAATTCCGTGAAGTCAACTGTTTTAGTTTTGAAATCATTGTCTTCCTCTGTGACCCTCACTGGTAGCCAAGCCCAGATTTTTTCAAATTATGAATTAAAAAAAATTAAAAATCCTTTGTATTGTCTGGATTTTAAAATGATTGAAACTTAATTCATAGAATTTAAAACGGATTCGTTTTTGTCTATACTTCTGAGATGAAGTAGTAATTACATTATGTCCATTGTTCAGACTATTATCCTCATCTTTATTACCATGTTTACAATGTTATGGCCATTGTATACTCCAACCCTCTTCAGTTGCTAGGAATTTCAAACCAAACCAATCACTGATGTATATCATTCTCATTCCATGTGAACTGCCATGTTTGGTAGCCATGTAGTTATCTTCCTTTAACTTTAACTCTCCAAGTTATTTGTCTACTATTGCTATAACCTGGTACTGAAGTAACAACTCTTTGAGTAAAGTCACTTAAACTAACCGACGTCAATTTCCACTGGGCAGTGCGTCCTTGAGGACATTAGCATGTGAATTTTTGGGACTTGAACATCCCTCAGGCTCAGGTGGATGAGCTAAGATGGAAAGTGAGACAGACATTTAAGCCACCCAAACCAAACATCACAAAAGAGGAGGGGCTGGCAATCAGGACCTTTCCAGAGGAATGTTAACATCATCATACTACCAGTTGACAAAGGCAATGCAACTGTATTGATGAACAAAACAGAATACACCAAGAAACTGGGAAACCTCATTAGAAGTGTTCACTATAGCACAGAAAGATCCCAAGTTTAAAACGGAATGATAGCTTCTCACAGCCTAAACAAGAACAAGGATCACTTCCAGCCTAAAACATACAGGCAGTTATCTCAACACTACAGCAAGCCACCTTACATGTATAGTCTAACTAAGATTCTCAAAGACGGTATTCTATTCAGGCCAATTGTTAGCAGCCAAAGCTGGGTGTTCCATCCTCTGAATTGCTTCCGTTTTCAACGTGGGATCTCTATTGTAAATATAGATGCTCCCATCCAATACAACCAGATGGTGAGCCTGGATTTGGTGAGTCTGTTCACCAAGAGACCCACGATGGAGGCACTAATTTCAGGGACAGGCTGGCTTCAGACTCATCCCTAGTATTCCACTATATAACCTGATGGAGATACTGACTTTCTGCACACAAACAACACACTGTGGAATGGGATCAGACATATCACTGACAAACAATACGTGCTCCTCATTGTTTATCCAGAACAAGCATAATATACTACACCAGTAACCTAAATAAGAAATAAGTGTCTGTACTGAACAATAATTAATGCTTCCAAACAAGCAGGGCCAGATTTTATATGGGCTGCAGTATGGGAAATGTAGTGCTCCCCTACATATGAATCATGGCAGATGAACAAAGATGAGACAATTATACAGTGTAAAAATATGTTTTATATCAGAAATACATCATATAAAAAAAATCATATATATATCTAAATCTAATCTAAATCTAAACTTATTTATAAATGGAACTTTGTGTGTGTGTTTGTGTCCATTACCTATAGACTCCGAAATGGCTGAACCGATTTTCTTGAAAATTTACACAGTTGTATTATAAGCGTCTGCGAGTGTTCTTAGCTAGGTTTTGTGTCGAGGTACCCCTGATAAATATTGAAAATCGATAATTGAAAAAATCGGGTTATAGAAGGAGTGGTCCGATTTTAATCAAATTTGATACACTCATACACAAAGACATAAGAAACGATATTCAGAAGTTTCAAGGTTGCAGTTCTTACAATAGTGCAGAAAATTTGATATCGATACAAGGAAATCAAAATTTGACTTACATCCATTCTTTCAGTCTACGGTTTTGCTTTAACTGGAAACAACTGTTGCTTTTTAGTCTTTCGTGCCAACGTCCAAAGACTCTGAGCTCCAGGACCATGGATTAGTTTTAAAGCTTTCATTACACTCGAACAATGCCGGGCTATATTGCTAGTATATATATATATATATATATATATATATATACACTAGGTGCGATTGGTAAATTGTCGCAATTGTTTTATTACTTCAAATATTCTTTAGGCTGAGTGATCTCCAGGACCATGGATTAGTTTTAAAGCTTTCATTACACCCAATGCCAGGCTATACCGCTAGTACATCATTTAAAAACAAAGGAGATTTACTAAAAATGTATTTTTTTTTTTTTGCAGTTAAAGTTGAGACATCAGTTCTGAAAGCCATATATACAGGATGATCCAACAGTAGATAGAATAGGTTTTACGTATTGGTTATATTATTACAGTAGTGTTCATTATATTATTTGAGAGCAGTCTATGTGTTTCTTAATGTAAGATTTCCTGAGAAATGGATTGGCCATAGAGGTTCAATTGATTGGCCAGCATGTTCACCTGACTTGACCTCAATTGATTTCTTCTTTTGCGGAGTAATCAATGACAAAGTTTATAATGAAATAAAAAAAAACAAAAAGTGTTGGTGAATTGGAAAATTACATAAGAGATGCATTTCAAGAAATTAATACACAAAGAAAACTTCTGCAAAAATGTTTGTCAAAGTGTGATGTGTAGACTTGAAATAAAATGTTTGTCAAAAGTGTGATGTGTAGACTTGAAATAAAATGTTTGTCAAAGTGTGATGTGTAGACTTGAAATAAAATGTTTGTCAAAGTGTGATGTGTAGACTTGAAATAAAATGTTTGTCAAAGTGTGATGTGTAGACTTGAAATAAAATGTTTGTCAAAGTGTGATGTGTAGACTTGAAATAAAATGTTTGTCAAAGTGTGATGAGACTTGAAATAAAATGTTTGTCAAAGTGTGATGTGTAGACTTGAAATAAAATGTTTGTCAAAGTGTGATGTGTAGACTTGAAACTTGAAAATAAAATGTTTGTCAAAGTGTGATGTGTAGACTTGAAATAAAATGTTTGTCAAAGTGTGATGTGTAGACTTGAAATAAAATGTTTGTCAAAGTGTGATGTTAGACTTGAAATAAAATGTTTGTCAAAGTGTGATGTGTAGACTTGAAATAAAATGTTTGTCAAAGTGTGATGTGTAGACTTGAAATAAAATGTTTGTCAAAGTGTTTGATGTGTGACTTGAAATAAAATGTTTGTCAAAGTGTGATGTGTAGACTTGAAATAAAATGTTTGTCAAAGTGTGATGTGTAGACTTGAAATAAAATGTTTGTCAAAGTGTGATGTGTAGACTTGAAATAAAATGTTTGTCAAAGTGTGATGTGTAGACTTGAAATAAAATGTTTGTCAAAGTGTGATGTGTAGACTTGAAATAAAATGTTTGTCAAAGTGTGATGTGTAGACTTGAAATAAAATGTTTGTCAAAGTGTGATGTGTAGACTTGAAATAAAATGTTTGTCAAAGTGTGATGTGTAGACTTGAAATAAAATGTTTGTCAAAGTGTGATGTGTAGACTTGAAATAAAATGTTTGTCAAAGTGTGATGTGTAGACTTGAAAGTTGTGTAAATTGTGATGGACAACAGTTAAGCAACTGCATTGATAAAATTTAAGTGCTTTTGTTTTATTGTACACATTAAAATTTAATTGTCAATGCAATAATTATATTAGTAGATATAGGTGTATATGTAATCTAAAAATATCATCCATCTACTTTTGAACCACTTTAGGTATCTGTTTGAAATAAATTGTAACTGTTGTCATATCTTCTTCCAAAGGTTGCTCATTTTGCATTAGTCAGGTTTGTTCTTGCTAGCATTGCTTGTTCTCAAAGTTTTTATAGATGTTCATTCAGTTCACTGGTTTTGAAGCCTTTCTCCAAATCCAGTTAGAGTATGTCATCATAGTGTAAAGGTTGAAAGCCAGTTTAACACAGCATCTCTGATTTTGCACCAAATACTTTTCGCACCTAAATTTGGATCCATCTCAATGAATTCTTTCAATAGTCAACAGCTCCAAGGGGAGATAACTTATATTTTTTATATTATCTTATCAACATTTGCTATTTTTATACATATATTTACATATGTTATAAATTAAAGTAAACAAAATTTTTTGTGAATTTTGACATCATTCATTAATCTTCTTTGTGTTGAAATCTGTGAATTTGTTTTGTTCATGCTAAATCTGGTAAAAACAATCCACAATTTTTTATCCATAATGTTGACCATGTTAAAAATATTCAACTTTTCAAAAATAAAAATCTCAGGTTGATGTTCCAAATTGCTGCAAAACATTGTTAATTTAAGTTAAGCATTTAAGATATAATTAACTTTATGTATGTCTGGCCACTCATGTCCAAGGATGTCTGTCTATTAGGGTGGCTAGCTAATCTATGTTGCAGATACTTTTTCAGGCACATTTGTGTTTTTTCAATATCCACAAAACCCACCTGCAATATGGTGATCAGACCTTAGTTACAGTTTCTGAGAGTGTGCTACCTTAGCATGAACAACAGTCTGAACAGGGCCAGGACACTCAAACTCTCAGTCACAATGACTTGTGATTTCATGCAAGTACAACTATTGACAGTTCTCAAAGGGTCACATATATCTAATTTCAGTCACAAGGCTTGAATCAACTCATGGTAGGCTTTTCAGGAACTTTCCAAAGGTGCCACATGCTGGGATCTCCTCCACAAATCAAATCTCATATCCGGGCTTCAGGTTTAGAAAGCAAACGTTCTAACCACTTGGCCATGCACCCATAACTATCTTTATGACATACTTTTAAGTAATTTGTATTTCAATACATTATAGTTATTTATTTTTCAATTTTTCTACCTGAAAATTTTCTGGGACTTATAGTGAGAAAACAGGGGCTTGGAGAATCTGATGCTCACAAGATAGAGGGAAGGAGAGACAAAGGAAGGCAATGCGTGCCATACTTGATGGACTTGAGCAGAGGGATGGTGTAGCAGGGGTTAAGTTATAGTGGGTTATCCATTCTTTTCCTGTTTATAGTGGGGAGTCCATTCTAGTGAAGGGTAGTTGTATATTGTTGCAGGTTAACGGAATTTGGCCTCGTTGTAGATAGCCCACTATAAGTCATAAAATGATTATAAATCAAGAAAAGCAAATTGAGTTGAAAAATAACATTTTATATATACACATATCAATTAATGTTCTTACAATTAAAGTAATCCTTTACATATGGGTCCAACGGATGTTAAAATGTTCATGGCAATAAAATGCTGAAAAGAGAATTAATGCTTAGGAATGTGGGAGTGCTGTAAGTAAGGAATGTCTTTGATGTATTCACTCCTTGGATCAGTAAGTAGTTTTGAGACAAGGAAGAAGGAAAGGAGAGGTGAGCATAGTAAGTAATGTTCCTTATATACATTTTGCAAATCCAAAATAGGCTTCAGATAGACTTATCAAAATTTGGCGCTAAACTGTGTTTTAACCAATCAGATTGCAAGGAATGCAATCTGAGACTGTGATTGGTTAGTTTTGCTATATTGGATCGTTCCAACACGTGTTGACCAGAAACTGGGGTGGATAGCTTATGCTATTCCCACAAGAGTCTTAAAGATGAAGAAGATAGAGGACAGTCATGCAGTTTTGACGCTCAACAATTGCAAGCAATTGTTGAGCAAAAACTCACATCAAAGTGTCAGAAAAACATCTCACACACTTGGTGTCAGCATTGCAACAGTCTCACGCTATTTGCAGAGTATTAGCAAGGTGGAAAAGCTTGATAAATGGGTTTGTCATGATCTTAATGAAATTACAAACTTAGGTGTTTTGAAATGTGCTCAATGCTCTTTCTGCGTAACATCAATGATCCCTTTCTTGACCAAACAGTCACTTGTGATGAAATGTGGATCCTTTATGATAACCATAAACGATCAGGCCAATGGCTTGATTGTGATGAGACCCCCAAACATTTCACAAAGGCAAAGTGGTATCAGCAAAAGATTATGGTGATTGTCTGGTGATCTGCAATTGGTGTTATTCACTACAGCTTTCTAGAAGCCAATCACAGCTTTAATAATGCAGAGCTTTACTGCAATCAACTTGTTGAAATGCATGCACGCCTGCAAAAAATGAGACCTGCATTGGTGAATCAACATGGTTCAATTCTGCGCCACGATAATGTGCAGCCACATGTTGCAAGAATTATGTTGCAAAAACTCATAGACTTGGGACACAAGAATTTACCACATCCTCAATCTTCTCCCGATCTTTCATCCACTGATTATCATTCTTTTAAGCACATTTTTAAATGGTAAAACTTTTAGATCCAAACCAGAGGTGGAATCAGCTTTCAAAGATTTTGTTGCATCACAACCAATAACTATTTTACCAACAAGGAATAAATAATCTTGTCTACTGATTGAAGTTCGAATTCCAGTTGAATACTCTGCATTCACTTAAGCACTGGTACCCTTGAGAAAGGTATTAATCCGGCCCTTCCCTCCAGTCATGAGTTAAATAACAAGGGTAGGATTTGGTGACCCTGCCCTTAAAAACAAATCCCAATGAATCTTGATACTCAAAAAGAAAAAAGTATTACAAGACACAAAACTTATATAAAAAGAACAATAAATTGTTGAAAGAAAAAGGTATTACCAGCAATAAATAAATAAAACTTAGTTGGCAATAAATGACCCGCCAAGGTTGATATGCCATAAAAACAAAACAACAACCAACCAACTATTGATTGAAGAGTTGCATAGATGTTCAAGTCTTGTATTTGGACTAATTTCAACATTTTTACAGTTAATTTTTCAAAATAAAATTATTTCTGAAATCTTTTTCTAACAACCGATTATATAAGTAATAATTATAATTTCACTGCTATTATTCTAACTACGTTCACTCCTCAGCAATATTTATTGCTTTAAAAGGATGTTTTTTTTCTTTTTCACTGCTATTATTCTAACTACGTTCACTCCTCAGCAATATTTATTGCTTTAAAAGGATGTTTTTTTCTTTTTCACTGCTATTATTCTAACTACGTTCACTCCTCAGCAATATTTATTGCTTTAAAAGGATGTTTTTTTTCTTTTTCACTGCTAGTATTATTCTAACTACGTTCACTCCTCAGCAATATTTATTACTTTAAAAAGTGATAATTAGAATTTTAATAAAATCTAAACAGATGAATGTAAATTTATAGATTGTTTTCTTCTTGATAATTTACAACAGAAATATTAAACACCTGTTATTGTATTGTTTATTGGAATTACTAACTTGATATGATAATGAATGATAATGTATATGATAATGTATATGATAATGAATGATAATGTATATGATAATGAATGATAATGTATATGATAATGAATGATAATGTATATGATAATGTATATGATAATGAATGATAATGTATATGATAATGTATATGATAATGAATATGATTGGCATCTGATGTATTTCATGAGCCATAAAATACATCAGATGCCAAACATTTACAATTTAAATCTAAAGTTAAGCAAACCTGTGTCTTCAGCATTTTTCCTATTTGAAATGTAGCCAATATTCAGACTTTCATGCCCACAAAACAATGAAATGTCAAAAGAATGGTTTTTCCTTTGACACTGCTATAATTTTAACTATCTTCACTTTTCAATAAGATTGATGTTCATTGTAAGGCAGAAAATACCTTCATTTTGTTATTATATCAAAATATATATCTGAATACCCATTGATTATGACATCCAATACAGAATATAGGGAAAATTTGAACCTTTATTCCCACAAAAAAAAAAATGGAGGATGTTTTTTTCATTGATACTACTATTATTTTTACTACCTTCACTCCTCTTTCTGCTTTACAATGAACATTCATCATTATCATATCTGTTAAACAGGTCATGCCTCAAACTTAATAAAAACAAAGATTTATTGTCAAAATCTTTGTTGTTAGAATGTTCTAAATATAAAATTATTGTTGTAAAGAATCTAATAAATAATATTTTTAAATTTTTGTTGTCAATTCTCAATGTTACATTCAGCTCAGACCTAATCACCAGGTTTGTTGATATACGGTTTCTTCCAGAATGTGACTTAAAAATTACCCTTTGGCCAGATTGTTACCCACAAATAAAAAAACGAAACAATTTCTAGCAGAAATCTAGATTTTATTCTTGTGTTGTAACCTACTGTAAGTTTTTTTTATTCATTTCCCCTCAAACAAGGCAGGACCACCGCTAGTGCACAGGGGGGTGCAGTCAATAGAAAGAACTGGGTACAGGGGGTGTCGAAGAAAGGATAAAAGATGTATGGGATTTTAGGAGATAGAAGATGGCAGTTGAAATTGTATTTAATTTATTAAAGATTGTAGCCATCATTCAGTAGGTTCTGCAGTAGGCTGCCATTACTTTCTGCAGCTGACTAGATATGGCAACAGCATTCAATGCATTAACAAATGGTAGATTTATAAATGTACAAGCTGACAAGACAAACTATCTGGCCTGACACAGTTACCCAAACTTCCAACAAATGAGCAAAGTAGAGATAAGGAGTGGTACAAACCCTCCTGGCTGTCTAACTTGTCCATTCTCTGAAAATCAACTTCATCTTTTCTGTGTGTGCCTTTTCATGAGAGGGCTAGTTTTATAAATAAAAATTTTCTTTGTCTTGTAATCTTCATCTAAAAAAGCAATTTATCTTCATTCTATAACTTTCTTTCTGGGCCTTTAACTCTGTACTTTGAAGTTGACTTCACTTACTGATATTCAATCAATCAAATCAAATTCAATCAATCAAAAGTAAATGTTCTGTATCCATTTTTGTGATAATTTAACAAGACAAAAGCTGATTCATATTACTGCATCAAGAATTAAGAAAATGTATAAATTAACTTTCATTTGTTTATGTTATATTACATCCTTTTGACAATGGGTTTTTTTGTTTTTTTTTGCAAACATGAAGGTCCAAGTATGCCAGATGTTGGTTATGATTTCAGATTGCAAAAATTCTGAAGGTGCTTAACTTTTGATTTAAATTGTAAAAGTTTGACATTTAACATATTTTGAGGCATAAACTTGCCAACCTCATTTATCTTTCAACTGCTATGACCCTAGATGAAGATTCACTTTGGAAGAAATTAGTGCACTTTTTGTACACTTATGCTTTATCTTTTAAGCAAAACTGCATTCGTTGGGTTGAAATTATGAACAGACTTAAGGCAATGAGTGTGTTGTTTTGCAAAACACTTCTTTTTGTGTTATATATATATATATATATATATATATATATATATACAGTACTGTGCAAAAGTATTAGGACAAGAACTATTTTATCTTTTATGCATCAAAATAAAGTTTAAAATCATCCCTGTCCTAACACTTTTGCACACTACCAGTAGTGTGCTAAAATATTAGGACAGGGGTGATTTTCCTAAAAACCTCACTGAGATTCAAATACAGGGTGAAAAGCCAAGTAAATTGATTATTTAAAACTAGGTGTAAAAGAAATATATTAAAAAGAAGTTATATTTATTTTTTTTTATTTTCTATTAAACAGGTTAAACCTCACTAAAATTCAAATACAGGGTGAAAAGCCAAGTAAATTGCTAATAAATATTGATTATTTAAAACTAGGTGTAAAAGAAATGTATTAAAAAGATGTTATATTTAATTTTTCCTATTTTCTGTTAAACAAGTTATTTTGAAACTACTCATTTTTCTATTATCCTTGGACATGACTGACTTTTTTCTTATTCTCCACTCTCAAATTGATAAATCTAAATGTTACTTTGCAAAACACACTTTGGGAACAAATACAAGCTTCTTGGCAGGAGATGCCATTAGATAATTGAAGAAGCTTGTGATGTCAATGCCTGACAGAATGAAGGCTGTGATCAAAGCAAAAGGCTACTATACTAAATATTAAATTTATTTTGTAACAAGTATTTTTTCTTGTTAAAGCATTTGTTGAGTTAATCAAATAAATTACTTTAATTAAATTGTTTATTTTCTGTCAATATGCCTCATAAAAGATAAAACAGTTCTTGTCCTAATACTTTTGCACAGTACTCTATATATACTAGGTGCGATTGGTAAATTGTCGCAATTATTTTGATGCCTCATAAAAGATAAAACAGTTCTTGTCCTAATACTTTTGCACAGTACTGTATATATATGCAACAGTAAAAGCGGTACTGGTTAGACCAGTAGATTGGTATTTAAAAAAAGAAAGTGCTCAATGCACAATCCAAAGAACCAAAAATATTCCCCAAGGTTCAACCATATAGGTATTCTCATTCTGTAAGAGCAAATGTCATTTCTTAATGTTTATTCTTTATAAACACAACCACCAAAATTTCAACCAAAGAGGAGAGGATGAGCAAGAGGGTAATTGGGCATGAAGTGGAGGAAGACACATATACTTTCAACTGGTTTTGTACAGACCCAAGACATACTTTTTTGCATGTCTACATTTCACCCTTAACTCAAACCTTTCATTCAATAAATTATAGTCAGTATTTCCTCCTGGCACAAACTGCAAAATTTATCCCTAATGCTGACTTTCTTTAATATACTCCATTTCACATTAGGGCTTCTGTTGATTTTTTTTTAATTCCCATATATGGCCAGCAAGTCTGTTACAATTCCTATGCTTTTCTAACTTGAATGATGATTTATGGTTGTGCCATCTTCTTTTGAAATTACTTTCCATGCATCCTACATAAACGTTATCTGTCCATTTTAGTGTTGTTTGTTTGTTTTTTTTAGAAATTCCTGCTTCAAGTTGTTATCATTTTGTTTTGTAATAATTAAATCTCGACAATCTTGGACTGACTTACCCCAAATAAAAAAGAATAAAAAAGGTTAGCACAGGTTTGGCTTACATGAAATTCAAAAACATTGACAGGTGTTAGGCAAACACAGGTTTGACTTACAGAAAAGATAAAAAGGTCAAAAGTTTTAGTGTGTATGAGAGTCAAAAAGGTCAATAGAGGTGGAGTAAAGAAGTGATCACTTTTGGTGATTGATGATAAAGTGATGTATATCACTTTGATGAAGAATAGACAGGACCCAAAACTGAAGCCCTTCTCGGCTTTACTGTACTTTGTATCTCCTTAACTGTCTTTTCTTATCTCCAAAATTTGGTTTTCATTGGTCAATATATGGCTATTTTAGAAGTGTGACAATCAGACGGATGAAATAATGGAAGTCACCAGATTTTTATACATTGATTTTCAAACTTGCTAACCTGGCAAGAAATATTACACAAAACAAAACAAGTAATAAGCTTTGTATTTATTGTTTTAAAACTAACTAGCAGTATAGCCCGGCATTGCTTGGGTGTAATGAAAGCTTCAAAACTAATCTATGGTCCTGGAGCTTAGACTCTTTGGACGTTGGCATGAAAGACTAAAAAGCAATAGTTGTTTCCAGTTAAAGTGAAACCGTAGACTGAAAGAAAAATGAATGGATGTAAGTCAAATTTTGATTTCCTGGTATCAATATCAAATAAGTTTTTTTGTTGTAAACTGAATTTTGAAGGCTAAATAAGTCCTCTGAGTAAATAGTATCATGGCTGAGACTAAGAACTACAATTATACCTACTTAGAGCCAAACCCAAAGCAAAAACTAAAATAAAAGTGCTGAAAGAACTGGTAAAGGAAAGGAAGAAGGGAAAAGTGAAAGAAAGAGGGAAAGAAAGAAGGAAATAGTGAAAGAAAGAAAGGGTAAAGGAAAGAAAAAAGAAAGGAAGATGGGAAAAGTGAAAGAAATAAGGAAAGATTAATGGGAAGGAGAGAAAAAGGGAAAGAAAGAAGGAAAGAGTAAGAGAAAGAAATAGTGAAAGAAAGAACTGGTAAAGGAAAGGAAGAAGGGAAAAAGGAAAGAAAGAAGGAAATAGTGAAAGAAAGAAAGGGTAAAGGAAAGAAAAAAGAAAGGAAAGATTAATGGGAAGGAGAGAAAAAGGGAAAGAAAGAAGGAAAGAGTAAGAGAAAGAAATAGTGAAAGAAAGAACTGGTAAAGAAAAGGAAGAAGGGAAAAAGGAAAGAAAGAGGGAAAGAAAGAAGGAAATAGTGAAAGAAAGAAAGGGTAAAGGAAAGAAAAAAGAAAGGAAAGCTTAATGGGAAGGAAAGAAAAAGGGAAAGAAAGAAGGAAAGAAAGAAGGAAAGAGTAATAGAAAGAAAGAAAAGAGGAACTACTAAAAAGTATTTTAAAGAATATGCGCAATGCATTGCTTTTCATGGGAAACTTTAGTTGCATCCATCGAATGTACAGATTGGAAATTTATTTTTGTCCTTTAAGATTTTTATGCATCAGGGATGAAGGATAAACGCTAATCAGAACCTATGGATATGGTATCACTTTTTCATCAATGATACAACATTCTTGATAATAATTATAAGCAACCTAAGATGAAGACGACTAAAATATTTTATATTATGCTGTTAATTTTTTCATAACATGCACTTATGTTCTCAATAGTTGTATTTTAGGGTTAATACAAATATAAATTTAGGATGTGCATTGTGGTCTAGTGAATATCGACTCGGACCGAGAAACCGGAGAGCCACATTTGAATTCTAGTTGAATTCATTGCAATCATATATGCGCAAATAGCCGTCTCTTCCCTCCAGCTATGGGTCAAATAACAGGACAGATTGGGTTCTATAGCCTTGGTTGACAACCAGTCTACCGCAGAAAGCAATGGCAACCTACTGCGGGATAATCTTCTGCCCAGTGAGTCATGTCTCTTTTGAGACATGATTGCCCAAGTGTGTATCACGTATAGCACTTAACTGACTGACAAACATAAAAGTTGTCACTAAGCTGTGATTATGTCATATTCATGACCTTTCTTTTTAAAGTTTCATAAATGAATCTCTGTGCAATCATCTGGTCCACTCTGTTGATTTTCTCATTTTTACTATTTTCGTGTTAAGTTAAAAAAAAATAATTTATGCTTTTTTGTTTATTGGTGATAGGTTGATTTTTTTTTTTGTGTGTATGTGTGTACGTGTGACTATGTGGACTTATAGGATGTCATTATTCCCTTCTCTTCATACTTTCTTTCTCTCCTCCTACTCTCTCATTACTCACCTTCTTCTATCCTCCTACTCTCTCATTACTCCCCTTTTTCTCTCCTCACACTCTCTTGTTACTCCCCTTCTTCTCTTCTCACTCTCTCTTGTTACTCCCCTTCTTCTCTCCTTACACTCTCTCGTTACTCCCCTTCTTCTCTCCTCACACTCTCTCGTTACTCCCCTTCTTCTCTCCTCACACTCTCTCGTTACTCCCCTTTTTCTCTCCTCACACTTTCTCGTTACTCCCCTTCTTCTCTCCTCACACTCTCTCGTTACTCCCCTTCTTCTCTCCTCACACTCTCTCGTTACTCCCCTTTTTTCTCTCCTCACACTCTCTCGTTACTCCCCTTTTTTCTCTCCTCACACTCTCTCGTTACTCCCCTTCTTCTCTCCTCACACTTTCTCGTTACTCCCCTTCTTCTCTCCACTCTCTCGTTACTCCCCTTCTTCTCTCCTCACACTCTCTCGTTACTCCCCTTTTTTCTCTCCTCACACTCTCTCGTTACTCCCCTTTTTTCTCTCCTCACACTCTCTCGTTACTCCCCTTCTTCTCTTCTCACTCTCTCTCGTTACTCCCCTTCTTCTCTCCTCACACTCTCTCGTTACTCCCCTTCTTCTCTCCTCACACTCTCTCGTTACTCCCCTTTTTTCTCTCCTCACACTCTCTCGTTACTCCCCTTTTTTCTCTCCTCACACTCTCTCGTTACTCCCCTTCTTCTCTTCTCACACTCTCTCGTTACTCCCCTTTTTTCTCTCCTCACACTCTCTCGTTACTCCCCTTCTTCTCTCCTCACACTCTCTCGTTACTCCCCTTCTTCTCTCCTCACACTCTCTCGTTACTCCCCTTCTTCTCTCCTCACACTCTCTCGTTACTCCCCTTCTCCTCTCCTCACACTCTCTCGTTACTCCCCTTCTCCTCTCCTCACACTCTCTCGTTACTCCCCTTCTCCTCTCCTCACACTCTCTCGTTACTCCCCTTCTCCTCTCCTCACACTCTCTCGTTACTCCCCTTCTTCTCTCCTCACTCTCTCGTTACTCCCCTTCTTCTCTCCTCACACTCTCTCGTTACCCCTCCCCTTCTCCTCCTCCTCACTCTCTCGTTACTCCCCTTCTTCTCTCCTCACACTCTCTCATTATTCATTTTCTTTCTTTTCTTTATCTTTTGACTGAGTGTCAGAAGATAATGTAATAAAGTTTTTTCCAGGATCAGAGACGGACTTAAAATTGAGTTAATATTCCAAAATATTCTGGGGTTTTCTGAAGGTTTTGGCGAATTTTTTATTTTTTTTATTCATATATTTCTTGTTTAAATAATTTTGTTTTAATTAATGCCTGAATATTTTATAAAAGTTTAGTTTTATTGTCCACAGCTTCAAATTGTTTATCAATTTAGTATTTCAAATAATAAAAAAAGTTTCAGAAGAATGTATTTGGGTTTGATTGCATACAAATTTATGTACGTTTGTGGGTATTCTTCAATGTTGATATTTTTTCTGCTAAGCTAAGAAAGAACAAAATGATGTGACTTTTGTATAAAAGCCATTATTTTAATTCATAATGTTTTCTTTTCTGAATATTTGATAAATCTTGTTAAAAAAATTATGCTCTCTGATAGGAGCTGAACTTGTGTCTTTAACCCACGTCTATTGAACAGGTGTAGAGGCTCATCCCTTGTTCCCTGTTTAGGATGTGGTTTCCGGCTTTCTCTCTTCTAATCTTTTCACTCTTATGTAGCCCCTGCACATCAGTGGTGTTACCACCTTGCTCAGGGTGATATGATTAAAAAAAAAAAAATAAAATGAATTTGTGAATTTGGAACAGATTTCAGAATAGCCTAAATATAAACGGCTTAAATAACAATAACTCCTCATCCCAAAGTTTCAAACAAACAAAAAAAAAGTGAATTTTCTATACTTTCTTTGATTCAAATATGGTAAGGAGAGGTTGATGATTCATCTGTAGCATAAATTCTCTTCCATATCAGTTGAGTACCATACGTAATACACACTTGGGCGATCATGTCTCGAAAGAGACATGACTGACTGGGCAGAAGATTATCCCGCAGTAGGTTGCCATTGCTTTCTGCGATAGACTGGTTGCCAGCCAAGGCTATAGAACCCAATCTGTCCTGTTATTTAACCCAGAACTGGAGGGAAGAGACGGATTAATACCTTTCCCAAGGGTATTTGTGCATAATTGAATGCAAGGAATTCAACTGGAATTCAAACTCGGCTTCTCGATTTTTCATTCAGAGTCAATATCCACTGCACCACAACGCACATGCATATCTATAAAAGCGATTTAAGGCAAAAACTATGCCCAATGCTTCTTTTTCTATTTGTGTGTAATTTTTTTCGGCTGGTAGCAGTGTTCTCAATGTGTGGGCCACTAGTTTTCTTGTACCGTCCTGCATTTTATGTAGAATACATGCCCTCACACCTTAAGAGATTGCATCGCTTGCAGCCTGAGGTCGAAGTGTGTCAATGTTAGGTCCGACATCAATTAATTTGTAGTGTTTTCTTTTCTAAATATTTGAGAAATCTTGTTAAAAAAATTCTGCTCTCTGGTAGGAGCTGAATTGTGTCTTTAGTATAAGTAAAATGAATTTGTGAATTTGAGGCAAATTTCAGAATAGCCTGAATATAAACAGCTTAAATAACAATAACTTTGCATCCCAAAATTTCAAACAAACAAAAAAAAAGTGAATTTTCTATACTTTCTTTTGATTCAAATATGGTAAAGAGAGGTTTATGATCTGTCTGTAGCGTAAATTCTCTTCCATATACATTTTTTTTTTAATCATATCACCCCGAGCAAGGCGGTAACGCCACTGACACGCAGGGGGCTACTTAAGAGTAAAAAGATTGGAAAAGAGAAATCCAGAAACTACATCCTAAACAGGGAACAAGGGATGAGCCTCTTCACCTGTTCAAAAGACGTGGGTGGAGTGTGAACCGGGCGATAGTTTAGTTTATCTACTCCAATTAGTCTATCTACTCCAGTACGTGACAGCAGTACTCCCTGCGTGGACAGATGGTTGATTTGTATATGTGCAAGATGGATTCATACAGAAAAAAAACATCCTGGCCCGATACAATGACCCAACTTTCCTATCAGTGGATTTAGCTGTTGAAGGTGAAAGCAACAGTATTCTGTATGACTTTAAAGAATAGATCACGTCACCATATCAAAAGAATGAGAGGTTAAAAAAAAATGGCGTTGTGCAATTTAAGTCAGTTAAGTGCCATACGTGATACCCGCTTGGGCGATCATGTCTCAAAAGAGACATGACTGATTGGGCAGAAGATTATCCCGCAGTAGGTTGCCATTGCTTTCTGCGATAGACTGGTTGCCGACCAAGGCTATAGAACCCAATCTGTCCTGTTATTTAACCCATAACTGGAAGGAAGAGATGGATTAATACCTTTCCCAAGGGTATTTGTGCGTAAGTGAATATTTGCTAAATTATTAAAGTGGATTATCTCGGTTGTAGAAAAAAACAAACTTATATTTAGGAAAGTTTTGTAATTTGCTTGAAGCATTGTCTATATTAGGATTATGGTTAGGTTTTGAAGGCTGTCACAATGCATTTAGTAAAATAAAGGAAGGTAAAGAAGTTTCTGGGTATTACCTATTTATTATACATTAATATTTCGAGATTAAAATGAATCTTCAGAATGGTAGGAGAGCTTGTTTTCGAGTTCCGTGCCTTTCAACGAATGGTCATTCTTGGCTGCTGCTGCTGCAGTCCTTAATTTTAGTGTGTGTGTGTGTGTGTGTGTGTGTGCTAGGGTATGTATGTGTGTGTGTGTGTGTGTTTATGGTATATATATATATATGTGTGATAGATAGTTGGGATCTTTATGGTCTGGTGGTATCAGTTTGATTTTATATGTGGTTTATCTAAGTATATGTTGACCTGATCGTTAGTTTGACTTTTGCCAAATTGGAAGAGGGGTTTTTATGACTATTGTGCGTGCATGCGTGTTTATGTGCCTATACTTCATGTATTTTAATTTAACTTCATTTTGTGTGTGTATATATATATATATATATATATATATTTTTTAAATTATTTCGTTTTATTTATTTCATTTTATTTTACTTTATTAGAAAAATATGACCGTAGCTATATTTATGTTAATTTCGTTCAGAAGATATATTTATATCAACGTTATTCCAACACGTGTTTAAAGTGGTACCCAATAAGTATTGAACTGATTGAATTAATTGATAAGATGAATGGGGTAATTATGCGCTACAGTAGGAACTCTAAATTTATATATATTTACTCGGGACTAAAATAGTGGGCTATTAAGTTGGTCGAAATACTTCTTTACAGTTATTATTTCAGCGGCCGAAAGAAGTGAAAAAAGCGAATAATTATCCTCCGTAATCACATCAAACGGACAGCAACCATTTTCTTTGGACGTAATCACGTTTTAGCGACAAGTTATGCACATTCCCAAGTTTGGTTTCAGCTCCATTTGCACTGACCGTTTCTATAAACGATCCATTTTTCATAGTCTGTAGCAATTCTTCCAAGAACGGTTTTTTTTCATGACGTAACATTAAAGATAGCAACCATATATCAAAAGAGATATGACTGACTGGCCAGAAGACCTTCTCGAGAGTTGGTTGCCATCATTTCTGCGGTAGACTGGTTGCCAACCATGGCTATAGAACCCAATCTGACCTGCTATTTGACTCATAGCTAAACGGGGAAAGAGATGTATTATATTATTAAATAGTAATTGTGGGGGGGGGGGGTCAATTTATTACTTCATAACAATATAAAACCGATCCCCCTCTTTATGCCCAGTAGAAGTTTTAATTATGCATATCTATAAAAGCGATTTAAGGCAAAAACTATGCCCAATGCTTCTTTTTCTATTTGTGAGTAATTTTTTTGGCTGATAGCAGTGCTCTCGATGAGTGGGTTACTGGTTTTCTTGTATCGTCTTGCATTTTATATAGAATACACACTCCCACACCTTGTGAGATTGCATCGCTTGCAATAATAATTTCCAGCCTGAGATCGAAGTGTGTCAATGTTAGATCCGACATCAATTTCACAATAATTTCCTTCGACCAGTTCCACTAGGCATCTTTCTTCAGTAATTCATTGAGGGGTGCCCTCAATTTATGTATACTATCGATGAATTCTCCATAATAATTTGCAAGACCGAGGAAACTTTATAATTCCGTGACATTTTTAGGCTCAGGCATGTTTTTAATTGCTGAAAATTTATTTGAGAAATCTAGTTAAAAAAAATTCTGCTCTCTGGTAGGAGTTGAACTTGTGTCTTTAGTATAAGTAAAATGAATTTATGAATTTGGGGCAGATTTCAGAATAGCCTGAATATAATTGGCTTAAATTGGAGAATAGAGAGATGGTTAATTTCTCTTGGTTCATCTTTGTGTCAGACTTAACCGAACTTACAAGTTTTATGCATAATAATATTCATCAGGTTTTCATCAGAAGGTTAGTTGTCTGCAGGTTGGAATATGTGGATTGGTAGAAGAGAGGAATAATAAAATATACATTTTGAATGTTAAAATAGAAATTTATTAAAAGGAGGAATAACATAAGTTGTAGGAGTTAATGTACAATGAGAAACATTAATAAAATGTTAAGGTTAGAGTTCGTGTTCAATGATAAAGTTGAGTTAAGGGTATCGAGAGTTGAAGGAACTGCTTACAGTAGTAATTGTTAAAAGAGATTTTTTTTTTATCATATCACCCCGAGCAAGGCAGTAACGCCACTGATGTGCAGGGGGCTACATAAGAGTGAAAAGATTGGGAAAGAGAAAGCCGGAAACCACACCCTAAACAGGGAACAAAGGATGAGCCTCTTCACCTGTTCAATAGACGAGTGTGGAGTGTGTACCAGGCAATAGTTTAGTCTATCTACTCCAATTGACAAAAGAAAAAAAAAGTTTTAAAGTCGAAATGAAATTTGAACGGCAAAATCATTTACAATAGCAAAATAGTACCTATGTCAATAATTAAAAAATTCAAACAAATTCAAACGAAAGTTAAGGCTAAAAATTGCAAATTTAAACAAAAATTAAGGACAAGAATTAAAAAACAAAAAAGCATGCAGAATTCAACATACCAGATAGTTAAGACATACTGAAAAAGTCAAACGGGCGTCCGCTTTGGTTGGATACCATTTTTTTAATCTTCCCAGATATTGGCGTGTCTTCCTTCCTCCATCTTGGAAGATGATATGATAAGGAGAAAGAAAAGGTGAGACCTGACCTTATCTCTGGGTCAATTTGAATTTGGTTACATTTTAGTTCTTTCGCCTGCCTCTCGGCTCCCATCTGTCTCTTGACTAACACCAGGTCATTTATATGGTCCTTTTGAATTTCACACTGGATCACCAAGTCCTTCCAAGTATGACAAGTCGCTCCCATTGGTCAAAAATCATTTTAACACCTACTTGCACAGGGTTAATCCTTTTTTTTATTTGGGGAAAACCAGGATTTCACATATCATTGTGAATTTTTGTAAAAAGGAAGACAGTTGATTTTAATTAATTTCTTATCTTTCAAGGAAATTAATGAATTTTTAATTCAAAATATTTCCTATTACTATAAATGTTATATTTAGTGAATATACATATTTCAGTAGATTTCTTTGATTTTGTAAATAGAACAATTGAAGTTTACCACTCTGGGATTTTCTGAGCATATTTGATCCAGTAGATGTCAGTTTTTCTATTTAAAACACAAAAATCAGTGCATCTACTAAAATGTATGAATCCACTAAAATATCAACAGATGGCACACCCAAATCTATAAGGAAGCTTGAAATTTAGCTGTGAGTACTGAATTTCAAGCTTGCTAATAGTACTTCCTCATAGATGTCAAATCTTAGCTCTTTCATTCAAGCCTGAGAAATGTATATATGAGCTCCCCAAAATTCACGAAAATGGTATTCTGCTCAAGCCAACTGTTAGCTGCCAAGGTTGTGTGTGCCACCCTCTAAGTTGGTTCCTTATGGATATAATTGACCCATTAATAGGAAAGTCACCACCATATGTTCGAAACTCTACTTACTTTGTGGAATAGATCAAAGATGTTCCCATCAAATCTAACCAGATAGTGGACCTGGATGTAATGAGTTTGTTCACCAAGATACCCATGGTGAAAACCTAGGGAGAGAATGGCCTTAGATTAATCCCTAGGAAAACATACCAGTATACGAATAGATAACTTGGAGATGCTGATTTTTGTAGACAACACACTTTGTATAATGAGATCAGATATATATTGGCAGGATGAAGATTTAGCAATGGGCTCACCATCATCAACAGCAATGGCTAATATATAGATGAAATACTTTGAAGAAATGTTGTAATTACACTGGTCCACGCTTCATATCAATGTTTTCATGACTTTATTCAGGAGTTTCGTAACACCTTAAAAACTACATAAAACAAGCAAACAACAAAGACAGTTACAAACAGCTTTGAGGAAAATGATAGATTTTAAATAAAATACGAGGAAACATGAAAGAAATCAATATAAATCCCTTATTTACACATTTAAAAATACTTAAAGTAACTTAAATAATAACCGTGTTCACCTGGTAGACCAGTTGTAGGTTTTAAATCTCTTGGAGGTAGTGCAATGTCCACCATCTATTGCACCATGTTGCTTTTCTCTTTGTTCTTTGTCTCTCACTAATCCTGGGCTAAAGGCCACGTGATGCATTGCAACAATTTAATACAAGCAAATGGTTTGTTTAACTTGTATTAAAACCAAATCGCAAGGAAGGAATCTAAACAAAATTTGCATAAATAAAAAAAGAAGTTTTTTTTGTTAAGGAAAGCAGCACCTATCAGCCTCTTGTTGTCATGGCAACACATTCACTCTGTCACTCATGATGACGGCAACTACACATGGCATTAGAGTCCATTAAACCCAACCCTATGGCTGAGATATGTAGATGACTCCTTCATACTCTGGCCACACCAGGAAGAAAACCAGCTACTACTAGGCCATGTAAACATGTGGATAAGAAATTCATTAAATCAACTCTCTTCTTCACTTTTACAAAAATTCACAATAACGTGTGAAATCCTGGTTTTCCCAAATAGAAAAGCTTAAGGAAAACCAGATTTTGCAAGTAGGTGTTAAAATGATTTTTGACCAATGGGAGCAACTTGTAAGACTTGAAAGGACTTGGCGATTCAGTCTTTGTTTGTCTTTGAATCCGAAAATATAAATAAACTCTGAAGAAAACAATCTAACAATTTAATTTGTCTTGAAGGTTTTACAAACAAACTGAAATTAACAGTTAAAAAACACAGAAAATATGTACTTTAATTCCTGAAAGATGTCCTCAAAAACCTCTGTTTCTTGGCACTGAAATGTCAAGTTGTAATGAGGAGTGTGAAAGAGATCCACTCAGATCTCTAATCTCATTAAACTCGCTGCCTCTGGGCAGAGAGGAACCCAGACAAGAGCAGAGTCTCATCTGAGGAAAAACAGACAAGAACTTCACCTTGACTTATGCAGGTCCTATAGCAATTTTTTTTTTTACAGCTTGCAGGCTCAGGTATCCTACTTTAAAATTGAACTTTTGCTACAAATACTATGAGAAGTATACCAACCTTTACAAACCCCAGTCAGAAGATCGAAGCAATCACAAAACCCAGACATATAATCATCATCATCTCACCCGTTACACCCAATGGTGTGTAGGGTAGCAACTTTTTGTTACTGTTTCTGTAACAAACTGTTTTTTATGGGGCAGGGTTGTTAGCCCTGCACCCAACCCCTAAACCTGGAGGACTGGTGGACTATTCTTGGTCTTTACGTCTACAGCACCTGGTATTCCCAAATGGTCACCCATCTAAGTTCTAACCAGGCTCGATGTTGCTTAACTTCAGTTATCGGATGAGAACCAGTGTATTCAACGTGATATAGCCATAGACAGACATATAATATAGACCTACAATTATGTTTCACAGGTAATAAATACCATAATTCCTGTTGGTATCATAAATACAATAATAATAAATACCATAATTCCTGTTAGTATCATCCCATATATACATATCTTTTTACAGTATTAATGATGACCAATAAGCAACTACATACCGGTAATGCAAGTCTTTTGTTTATCTAGGCGTGCTGTACAATATCTTCTTGTTATGCTTTGCTTTAAATTAGATCTCTTCTGATACACTCTACAAGTTGGTCAAATGTGCATGCTAAGAAAACTAAGATAAAAATAAAACAGTCATTCTCTGTGCAGGAACTCCCAACATCATATTTGGCACACATAAATCCGCAAAAAAGTCTATCAAATGCCACATAAAAAGAGCTAATCAAAGCAAAAACAATGAGCCATGATCCACCTCATCTAGTTTTAAGAATGCCACTCACAGCACTGTAGACAGTGACAGCAAAGGGTCAAGCTGTTAACATCCCCACCAGCAGCCGCAGACAACTGACTTGACACATGCATCAACTCCAGAACCGACCAACTCTTCCCTTGTCCACAAAGAGACATTCCACTCATATTCTTGTATGAGCAATAAAATTAATTTTATCTTAATTCTTATCTTCTTGCTTCACCAGGAGTACTGAATGTTTTGTTTGTTCTCATATGCTACCATAGGCACATTTCTAACATTCACAAACTCCTACCCTAGTCATGTAATACAGGCTGACAATTGTTTCATATATACACACTGAATGCCAAGCTTATTACTACACTTTGAGTACTACTGAAACAAACAAGTTTTCTCAATAAGCCTATCATTAATTCATAATGTACTGTCAATTAACAGTACCTAATGTCATGTTTACTTATGACTAGCAGAATAGCCTGGCGTTGCTCGGGTGTAATGAAAGCTTTAAAACTAATCCATGGTCCTGGAGCTCAGACTCAGCCTAAAGAATATTTGTGTGAAGTTTGGTAAGAATCGGATAAAAATTGTGGATTTGTATAAAGGATATACAGACAGATAAACAGACACACACACACAAACATCTTGCCTTTTATATATATATATATATATATATATATATATATTATCGATTTTCTGAACTACTGTAAGAACTGCAACCTTGAAACTTTTGAATATCGTTTCTTATGTCTATGTCTATGAATGTATCAAATTTGATAAAAATCGGACCACTCCTTTTATAACCCGATTTTTTCGATTATTGATTTTTGATATTTATCAGGGGTACCTTGACACAAAACCTAGCTAAGAACACTCGCAGACGCTTATAGTACAACTGTGTAAATTTTCAAGAAAATCAGTTCAGCCGTTTCAGAGTCGATAGGTAATGGACACACACACATACACACAAAGTTCCATTTATAAATAAGTTTAGATGATGGTGCCTTATCAAAGTCATCTGCAGGCAAACAAAATAACTACTGTCATCGAAGCAGATGACTTCACCAAACTTGTGGACACTTTTAGCTAAGGATATCTCTCCATGAATGTATAGAATGATCTCAAAGCCAAGAAGACAGGTATACACTGTTCAAGTCACAATAGCATTTGTTTTTGAATGCAACTCTGAAACATCAGCTTGGATTTGGATGTAAGCACTCTACGTGATGAGGTCTATTTTTAATTATTTCACCCCAACCAAAGCAAGATTGCTACTAGTGCACAGGGGGTTACATTGAGAGAAAAGACTTGGTACAGGGGGTATTGAAGAAAAGATGAAAGATGAATGAGAGTCAAGAAGATAGAAAATGGCAATTGATGTTGCAGTTCCATTTTTGGAGATTGTAGCTATCAGAGAAGCAAGTAAACAGAAGGGAGTTCCACAGGTAGGAAGTGCAAAAAAAAAAAAAACTTGGAATATTATGGTGATTACACTTAACTATTTCAATGGCAAAAGGATGAGACCTTAATGCCAATCTAGTAGCATGCTTGAATTCAAATGGTCAGGGCAACAGGAAAAACATTCAGAACAATTACCGTGAAAATATTTGTAGAAAAGACAGAGGGAAGCCACATCACATCAGTGAGAAAGTGATTGAAGTTGAGATGCCAAGTCAGGACCGATTACATTGCAGATCCTTCTTTGGATCTTGTTGAGAACCTCAAAATGAATAGCAGGAGCACCTGACCATATATGGTAACATGCATAAATAAATGGTAAGTTTATATACGTGCAAAATTGATTCTAGTGAGAAAAACTTTCTGGCCAGACATAGAAGACTGACATGCTTAGCAGTAGAATACAAGTTGTGTATGATGTGAACAGATATAACATTGTGCTAAACTATTGAAAATCTAATCAATAATAACCACAAATATTTAGTATGACCAAAATGTGATAATCTGTTGTGACAGAAAGAAAAATCTAAACTTATTTATAAATGGAACTTTGTCTGTGTGTGTGTGTGTGTGTGTGTGTCTGTTACCTATAGACTCCGAAACGGCTGAACCAATTTTCTTGAAAATTTACACAGTTGTACTATAAGCGTCTGCAAATATTCTGAGTTAGGTTTTGTATCAAGGTACCCTCAATAAATATCAAAAATCAATAATTGAAAAAATCGGGTTATAGAAGGAGTGGTCCAATTTTAATCAAATTTGATACACTCATAGACAAAGACATAAGAAACAATATTCAGAAGTTTCAAGGTTGCAGTTCTTATAATAGTGCAGAAAATCAATAATATATAAAGGCAAGATGTTTGTGTGTGTGTCTGTTTATCTGCCTGTATTTCTTTCAGCCCTTTTATTTGAGTTTTTGCTTCGGGTTTGGCTCTAAGTAGGTATAATTATAGTTCTTAGTCTCAGCCATGATATTATTTACTCAGAGGACTTATTTAGCCTTCAAAATTCAGTTTACGATGAAAAAAATTTATTTGATATCGATACCAGGAAATCAAAATTTGACTTACATCCATTCATTTTTATTTCAGTCTACGGTTTCACTTTAACAGGAAACAACTATTGCTTTTTAGTTTTTCGTGCCAACGTCCAAAGAGTCTGAGCTCCAGGACCATGGATTAGTTTTAAAGCTTTCATTACACCCAAGCAATGCTGGGCTATACTGCTAGTAACACCATAGTGTTGGCAACCTGAAGTTGCTAATACAATAAGCTATTAAATCCTCAGGTATTTCTTTTTCCAAAAAAATACCTAGCTAGTTATAGGGTGTGTCTTACTGCTTGTAGCATCTCACCAAATATCTTTGTCAATATCAAAAGTTTATCTTTTCTTGAAGCGTATATTCAGGGACGTGCAGGTGGTGTAATAATGACATGAAAAGAGAAATCAGAGAGCAGAATTCTAATTCTAGCCAGTTTTATGTTCACTTACACACAGATACCCTCAAAGCAAAGGTAGGAATCCACCTCTTCTCCCTCAGCTATGGGTTAATTAGTAAGACATTACTAAAAAAATTATCTCTTCTTCACCTACCCAATTATAAGTCAAATAGCAGAACAGACTGAGTTCTCTAGCCTTGGTTGGTAACTAGTCTACTGCAGAAAGAAACGGAAAACCCAGTGTAGTGAATCTTCTGTCAAGTAAGTCATAAATTGAAAGAGACATGATTGTTCAAGTATGTATCATGTGGCACTGGAGTTGAAAATTACAAATCGCGTCTTTAATGACGTTTCTCTTCAAAATCTAAAGACAAAATGAGGCAGTGACTATTGATTTTTGAAAAGATCGTCAACAATGGTATCAGGAAGGGACAGTTCAACACCAGAAAAACATCATGTTTTTATTACTGAAAATTAATTTATTAAGGATTAAACCCCAATTAGCCAATATTTTTCTTCAAATAAGGTATTATGTTATTAAATATGAAACATTTTTTTATTTTTATTTTAATGAAGTAAATTGCAAATTATTAAATTATTTTACAAAAATATTTTAGAATGTCAACTTATTTTATTACAAAATAAATTATATTATGATTTACTTTATTAAAAATAATTAAAAACAAAAACTGCTTCATTTTGTTTTTTACTTAAAGATTTGATTAATTAAAAAATAAAAAAAATGGTTTATATTTTACATAATGCCTTTTTAAATGAAGAATAATATTCACTATTTAATCCTTGATACATCATTTTTTTTATCCGGTTATAAATTGCTTTTTCTTGGAAAAAGAATTCTAAAAAGAATTACTTCTGTCAGTGGGGCTACAGGACAACTGAGGGTTGAGACAACTTAATAAATTAATTTTCATATATATATGAAATTTATATATATAAATTTATAAATAAAGATATATATATATATATATATATATATATATATATATATATATATATATCAACTTATTTATAATTGGAACTGTATCTATGTGTGTGTCCGTGACCTATAAACTCCGAAACGGCTGAACCGATTTTCTTCATAATTTACACAGTTCTACTATAAGCGGCTGCGAGTGTTCTTAGCTAGGTTTCATGTTGAGGTATCCTCGATAAATATGGAAAATCGAAAATCGATAAAATCGGGTTATAGTAGGAGTGGTCCGATTTTGATCAAATTTTATACACTCATAGACAAAGACATAAGAAACGATATTCAGAAGTTTCAAGGTTGCAGTTCTTACAATAGTGCAGAAAATCGATAATATATATATATAAATGGCAAGATGTTTGTGTGTGTGTGTCTGTTTATCTGTTTGTATGTCTGTATTTCGTTCAGCCTTTTTATTTTAGTTTTTGCTTCGGGTTTGGCTCTTAGTAGGTATAATTGTAGTGAACTTTTTCTTTTTAGAATTCTTTTTCCAGGAGATTGGAAACATAAAATCATCAGCTAAAGCACATCTAGTTACATGGGTTGAGTGGCACAAATAGGCTGAGTTCACAGGAGAACTAGACAAGCAATATTACAAGGGGAAATTAAATGAAAAGAACTGATACTAGAAAACCACTAGCAATTTACTCTTGTTGATTGAATAAAGTGTGCAGTTTGAAGTTAACAACAAGCACCTGAAAAGGTCAGAGTATATGACGACAGAATCATTGTGACTAGAGCAACCATGAGCAGTTTGAAATTCTCAAAGTTAGCAACAGGCACCTATACGACGAAAGAATCATTGTGACTACAGCAACCAAGATGAGAACATTTGTATCTGAGTAAATAAGGACATAGTAATGTCAGTTAGTCAGTTAAATGCCATATGTGATACACGTTTTGGGCAATCATGTCTTGAAAGAGACATGACTGACTGGGAAGATTATCCTACAGTAGGTTGCCATTAATTTCTGCAGTAGACTAATTGCCAGCCAAGGCTATAGAACCAAATCTGTCCTATTATTTAACTCATAAGTGGAGGGAAGAGACAAATTAATACCTTTCTTAAGGGTATTTGAGCATAAGTGAATGCAAGGAATTCAACTGGAATGCGAACTTGGCTCCCTGATTTGTCCTTCTGAGCCAATGATATTTGAATGCTGGCTTAAAAAGTGATAATGGTAGACTTGAGAAGTCTAATCACCCCAAAAAAACTGTTTTAAGCTTGCATGAATCACCTTGGATTTTCAAAAATGGATAATCCCCTGGCATCTACCTCCCAAGACAAGTGAGCTACAACTGTGCTACACTTCGTTCTATGCACCCTTACTGCATCAGGAGAGTAGTGGGAGAGACTGAAAGAAACAAGGTGCCAACTAGAAATTATGTGTATTTTAGGTGTAAAGGAAACCCACATGTGACTAATACAAGGTTAAGAAAAAGATTTGATAAATTTCAACCAATAGTAATGCTGTTCAGTCAATGAATGTTAAATGTTTCCTGTATGGAAACAGATCTTTCAACATAAAAAAGAAAAAGATAACCAGTGCCTCAAAATACAACTCCTCAAGTGTTTGTATGTGCATGCAAATGTGTTTTCCTTTATTCCCATGTAAATACATACGTAAACATATTACAAAAATATACTTTATATCCAATCTGAATTTCTGGTGATGTAGTAATTATCAGTTCACTCCATGGGCTGGGCAGTGTGTACTTGGAATTAGTGGAAACAGGCAAACAATAACTGAACAGTACTAAAAATAAGAACCAGACAAAATATCTTTAGACATGGGCAATAAAACAAGAACAGTCTACCCACTAGATTAAATAGAAGAATTCCCTGGGGTTACCTAGATCGATATACACCTGATGAAGGCTGGTGTGAACAAAATATTGTAAAAAGAAATGAAACTTTGGGATAACAACAACAAAGTGTTATCAATATAGTGTAAATAATACTTAAATCTAGCATATCACACAAATTCTAAGAGTATAGTTTCTGTTCACTGTAAGACTGTGTTCACTTCTAATTGTCAACTGAAGGCAAATGCAGTCCTGGACCCTTTACAGGGCATGGCTTCTCACCAGTGTGTATCCGTTTGTGTGTTTGTAATTTTGATTTTCGTGAAAATGCAGATCCACAAACATCACAAGTATATGGTTTCTCACCTGTGTGTATTCGTATATGCGTCTTTAAATTTGATTTTCGGGAAAATGCATAACCACATATACCACATGAATATGGTTTCTCTCCAGTGTGTGTCCGAATGTGTCTTTTTAAAGTTGAGCTGTCTGAAAATGAAGAGTCACACACTTCACAAGTGTAAGGTTTTTCACCAGTATGAATCTGCATGTGTCGTTTTAAATGTCCACTTTGTAAAAATGCTGTACCACACACTTTGCAAGAATATGGTTTTTCTCCAGTGTGAGTTTGCATGTGCCTTTTTAAATTGCTACTTTGTAGAAATGCATATCCACAAATTTTGCAAATGTGACGTTTCTCCTCGGTATGCATTTGTAAGTGGTTTTTCAACTGTGCAGTTGAAACAAATAAACATTCGCATATGTTACAGGAGTACAGTTCATCTACACTATGAAATTTCATGTGCATTTCTGATTGGGAACTATCTATAAAACCAGATCTGCAGACATCACAAAAATATGGCTCTTCACTGGTGTGTGTTCGCATGTGCGATTTTAAATCTGATTTTCGTGAAAATGTTGATCCACAGACTGTGCAGGAATAGGGTTTCTCTCCTGTGTGTATTCTTACATGTCTTTTTAAAGTTGAACTATCTGAAAAAGAAGAATCACACACTTCACAAGAGTAAGGTTTTTCACCAGTATGAATTCGCATATGTCGTTGTAAATTTCCTCTATACAGAAATGCTGATCCACATTCCTTGCAAGAGAATTTCTTTTCAGTGTAAGTTTGCATAAACATTTTTTAACTGTGAATTATAACAAATATAAATTAGATGTTCAGAGCTCATGAGAGTTTATGCTAATTTTTATGAAAGCAAATACGAATGTCATATAACTCTCTTCACTCAACATCAGCTGAGGTATCATAAAGTCAACAAGGTCTTCACAGGTACATCATTTTTGTTTTTAGCGAGAATTCTTATTTGGAAATTCAAATCGTAACTCCCTGCCTTATACACATCGCAATATTTTTTTTCTTTTGCACCATAAGTTTCTACATATTTTGAAAATTGGAATGCAGTGAAAATTTTTGTACCCTGATTTTACAAGCCAGATGCTTTTTCTGGGATTGCTTGTAAAATCTTTCAGCCATCTAAATCCAATAATTTCATATTGCTTTTGGATTACAATTCCTTTCACCCAAATTTGTCACCAAACTTGCCAGTCTGTGAACAAAGAAAAGATATCTTTAAGGGAAACCTCATGGTAATGTATTAAATAAGATTATATTGAATCAGTTCAGATTAAAAATCTCATAAAATATTGCAAAATAAAACATTTTTCTGAATACTGAGAAAAAAATTTAAAAAAGTAAATTCTGGAAGGATGGAATGATGACGTTGTCTGACAGCAGATGAAAATTATAGTTTATTAAATGCAAGGTAACTGCAATGTTAAAAATAAAAAAACCTTTTCTCAAGTTGTGACTGAAATGGTTGTGTGATGGTGAACAATACAGATTGTCTTTTGATAACATATCTCACTGTAATTTTTTTTTTATAATCATATTGCCCCAAGCAAGGCATTTTACTGCCACTGTTTTGCAGGGGCTTACATAATAGGAAGGTTATGAGAAAGAGTGACAGGTTATAGGGAGTTTCAGGAAGTGGGTAAGAGAAGGATGAGAATACTGATGAGAGTGGAGTGGATGGAGAAGGGAGCATGAGAAAGAGGATGCAGGTTAGTGAGATAGGAGATGACTATTGACTTTACATTTAAATTCTTGGAGATTATAGCTGTTGGGAAAGCAAGTAAATGGAAGGGAATTCCACAGGTGGGAAGTGCAAAAAATGAAGCTGCTGGAGTAGAATTTGCATTTACATTTTATTGGTTTTACAGTAAAAGGGAGGGACTTAGTTGCTAATCTTGTGGCTTGAGTAAATTTATATATGGAGGCATCAGCGAGCTAAGTTCATTGGAGCAGAAGCCATGAAAGTATTTGTAGAAGAGACACAGGGACGCCACATTGTGCTGGTGAGAAAGTGACTGTATCTGAGTTGCCAAGTTGGGATCTATCACATTAGATTCTCCATCAGATTTTTTCAAATACACCTAGGTGGATAGCAGGCACACCCAACCAGATATGGCAGCAGTATTTAATGCATGGGCGGATGGTAGATTTATATATGTGCAGGATTGTTTCAGGCAGAAAAAACTTTCCGGCCCTATACAGAGAACCAACTTTCATATATATATATATATATATATATATATATATACCAGTCAAATTGAAAAGCTGTTTTTGGAAATGAACTTTAATCTGTTATTAGCTAGTAAAAGAAATGGCATGTTAATTTTAATTCCTCCAAATGTAATCTGCTCTCTTTTGTCTTAGAAAACCTCCTGGAGGTTAGCATTATGCATACTGATGGAGGGTCAAGAAAGTTCTCTAAAATTATTTAAAAACAGCAGTTTACTTTTGGAGGTGTTAAAATTAAAAAGTCATTTTTAACCCCAGTAGGCTTGCAGTCACTTCATATTGAAACACCGGTTCCTATACAATCACTGAAGTTAAGCAACATTGAGCCTGGTGAGTACCAAGATGGGTGACCACTTGGGGATACCAGGTGCTGTAAGCTTGGCAGTGCGGGTGATGTAATGGATAATAGCTTGGAGTTCTTAATTGGAGAGCCAAGTTCCAATTGAGTTTTTTATATTCATTTACACACAAATACCCTTGAGAAAGGTATGAATCCACATCTTCTCACACTTCTATGGATTAATTAGTAAAACTTGTATCACTAAAACTGTTATCTCAGAAACAAAATTGTGTAGAAAATAGATTTTGGCATCAAATAACCCATTGCTGTGAAACAAAAACAAACAAATCTTGTTCCAATTAATAACAGGCTGAAGTTCATTTTCAAGATCAGTTGCCAATTTGATCAATATATGATATGATGTTATCAAAAGGTGACCTACACCACCCATCATTACAACTATTTCAGTTACAATATGGGATAAGATTCTTTTTTTTTTAAACTTGTATACAGGCCACTGGATGTGTATTTTGGTGCAGTTGATATCAACTCTGAACAACAAATCGGGGAGCTGAGTTCAAATTCCAGTTGAACTCCTGGCATTCACTTACACACAAATACCCTTGGTAAAGGTATTAATCCATCTCTTCCTTCCGGTTATGGGTTAAATAATAGGGCAGACTGGGTTCTATAGCCTTGGCTGGCAACCAGTCTACCACAGAAAGCAATGGCAACCTATTGGAGGATAATCTTCTGCCCAGGACATGATCACCCAAAGTGTGTATCACATATGGCACTTAACTGACTGATACTAGCCACTGAATGAAAGTTAAATAATAGGGCAGACTGGGTTCTATAGCCTTGGCTGGCAACCAATCTACCACAGAAAGCAATGGCAACCTATTGGAGGATAATCTTCTGCCCAGGACATGATCACCCAAAGTGTGTATCACATATGGCACTTAACTGACTGATACTAGCCACTGAATGAAAGTGCATATATATCAATATTTTATTGATATCAATATTTTATCACATTTTATTGATATCAATATTTTATACAGTTCTCATCAACAAGTCAGGTATCAAAATATTAATACTGCAGTTGCCTTGCATTTAATAAACTACAATTTTTACACAGAAGCTTTTGTTTGTTGTATTTCTCTAACTGACCTAACTTTTTTTTTTAATCATATCACCCCGAGCAAAGCGGTAACACCACTGATGTGCAGAGGGCTATGTAAGAGTGAAAAGATTGGAAAAGAGAAAGCCGGAAACCACATCCTAAACAGGAAACAAGGGATGAACCTCTTCACCTGTTCAATAGACGTGGGTGGAGTGTAAACCGGGCGATAGTTTAGTCTAATAACTGACCCTCAATCATTGTTTGACTCTCTCCAGCCAGCCTTGTTGGTGCAAATTTTAATGTTATGCACTGCAAGACCACAATGGATAACTACAAAAGTTCATTTTCTGTAGTTAAACAGTGGATTTCTTTCACGTTTTGGTTACACTGTTCGCTCCACTCGTAGCTTTGAAGTTAAAGTCCAGCTTCCAGACAAAAATAAACAGTCGTAACACGAATCTCTACACGAATCTCTACCAGTGCACGTCACCATGGTCCCAATGAAAAAAACTGGCAGCCAATGTCCCAGACCCTTTTAAAACCATTGCCGACGCACCAATCATTGCTGTCGGCCTCGTTCTCACTCAAGAGTCCCCGGCTCGTGCCAATTAGCATAAAATGACAGAGGTCGAATAATATAACTTTCTTTGACCAAACTTGCGAGAGGAGAGGACGCAGCTGACGAAACGACGAACTGTCTAGCTTGGGTTTTACGCACGCATCCATCACAACACAGCAGCCCGACAAGCAAGACACCTTGGAAACTTTGGCTCTGGTAAGTGTGAATGTTTATCGCCACATTTTCTTTTTATGGTGGGCAAAATAATTCTATTTACTCCAATTAAAATTATACATTTTGGCAAAAAAATAAATCCATTAAAATAAAAATAAAAAATATTCTCTTGTAACCTTGTTCCACCATTGTTAGCATGTACATAACATTTTTGCCATTTAACTTAGATAAATTACGAACCATTAGAGATTTGATTATGAGAGGACAAAAGAAAAAGATATATCAGAAATGTTTGGTTTTAAATGAGAAAAAGAAAGCATAATAAGAAAGAAGAGGCAAAAATGATCTCGCGCTTCTGACACTTGCACTTACATCTTTAATTACATGCAGTTTTATAGCCATGGAACTTGCAAAAAGCTTATTAAGTTAAAATTATTCTCCATCAGAAAATTTAAAACTTTTCACTGGTACTGCTAGTCTAGTAAAAGTTACTCTTGAACATTTTTTTTAAAACTTAAGGCAGGAATTAACTGAAGCTCAGTTCCAGCACCTTCCACACCGTACTTAAAAAGGGAAAGTTAGTGTTAATCTTTGGAGTTCGAAGAGTCACAAAATCTTACCTATGTTACACGCCTATGGGCACACCAGATTAAAAAAGAATCTGTGTCCAATACCGCCACCGTGGAGAGATTGACATCCCCACAATGAAAAGTGCCGAGGAAACGATACAATTTCTAAACACTATCCTGATGTAAAAACTCGGAGTCACATTGTGACCTTGTGTCAAACTTACCTTCGTGTTGGCAAGAGTTGGGGAGTAAGTAAACTTCAATGAAAAATAAACTGAAGTTGTTAAAATATTTTTTTTAAAACATTTACATTCAAACAATACATTCAAATAAACAAACTCAACATAATTTTCTCTTCGGGCGCAAGAAAAACTGATTAAAAAACCCAGAGAAGAACTAAAAAAGCCTAAGATTATATTTTTTTGTCTTTCTAAATAAACATAAAATTCAAATTGAGTAGATATATATATATTTTTTTTTTTTACTCACCTTTCATATGTGGAAGCGTAAAATTTTGAAAATGCAAAAACATTCATTAACAAAAAAAAGTAGTAAATAATTGTAGAGAATTAATTGTAGCTTTACGAAAAAGTGGCCTTAAATTTGAAAATGCCGTCTTATTAGTCTTTCTTAATGCACAAGGTCTGCATTATTTTTTAGTTTAATAATTATTAGTTGAGGTCGAAAAGAATCACTACGTAATTACAAACGTTTGATCATTATGCATGATAAAATACAATTAAAAACATACACACGGTGATAAGCATAATTCGTACCTGACGTAAAAAAGGCACACTTATTTGTAATTGATCAAATTCTTTGCTTGTATTGTAGAGATATTCTTTTATTTTGTATACATATTGTCTTTAATTAAAACCAAAAAACACAGTTAAGATTTTGTGTTATGAAACATGTTATGAAATTATGAGAATGCAACATTAAATCCACTAAAAAAAAAAATAAAAAATACATAAATTAACAATATCAAAAAATAATTGAAATTCGCAGTATCAATTGATTTTTTTTTAAAGAAAACCTCTACTCACTGCTACCTGCCTAAAAAAATTAAATTCATCGATTTTTTAATGAAAAATCTTTTATGTTAATATTTTAAAAATTTATAATCTGTTTTGAACTTTTGATAAATAAAAAAACTTTATAATTTCATTATGAGAGGGTTCACAATCAATCAATTCATTTTTAAATTTTAAAAATTAAAAAAAAAATTTCGTTGCATTTTCTTACTGAAAAAAGTGAAATGGAATCGGTTAAATGATGAGCGGTAAAAAATAAAAATATGACTCATTTTAATCGTTTTCTGCTTAAAACTTAACTCTTTTTTTTTGTTGTTTTTCATGTTTTTTTTTTTGTTTTTTTTACTTTTTTTTTAAATAAAAATGGTGTCGTATCGCAATTATTTTCTGAGAACAAAAAAGAAAAGTTGTTCTTGCCAAGAGGTTTATATCCTTTTTAATAGGCTCGAGAATTTGGCGTGAATTTTGAATATCAGGTTTGCATCATCTCCAAACATTTTTTTTTTAATGGTGGGGGGTCAGTCTCTATTTTCTGCTCAATTTGTTTTCTTACATAATTAAAAAAAAAATAGGTTCCAAGCAGTTCTCAAATTTTAAAATTTGCATGGGTGAAAAAAGCCATAAATCTGATTTTGATTAGTCGAAAAATACAAAGGCGTCTATTTTTTTAATTTGGAAAACCAAATCACAAACTGTCTGCCTTTCTCTAACTTAGTAACTTATTTTCGTCAGTTATTTTTTAACCGTTCTATTTTATTTTCTTTAGAAAATTTAAAATATTTCATGTCAAAGTTAATTGTTTTTAACTGTCTAGAGTTCCTTTTTAAATTTTCGGAAAATACTTCTGTAGACTTTTAATTGTTTATTTATCTACCTTTTTAATTAATCATTTTAGATTACATTTTTTATATTCTCCTTCTTGCATTAATTAATTTTACCTATTTTATTTTCACCTTTTAAATATACATGACACATGTTTGACTAGGCAGAAAATTTTCCTGTAGTGCAGTAGGTTGGCATTTATGGAATGTTATGGCTATTACTGCTGGGTTGGTTCTTTCGCCTAAACATCCAAAACTTGTTGAATGGCTTTCACCACTGAAATAAATAGGCAAAGAGAAAAGGAAAGATACAGAGACACTAGAGGGACAGTTTGGTCACTGATTTTATTTTTTTGGTTCCAACGACTTCTTGTTGGGGAAATTCCTTCCCGAACAGTTTGGCACGTCTACCATCTAAAGTCCAACAGAGAAAGAGATAGTTTATTTTTGGCACCAGGAGGCCTCTCTTTTTGTGCATGCGTCAATTGTCTTTCCTATAAGAGGACTCCTGGGAAATTTTTATGTTTATTTTACTTTGTACTTTTATTTTGTATTTTTATTTTATTTAGTGTTTTTAGTTTATTTCGTATTTTTCTAAGAAAAATTAAATTAAAGAAAATTAAAGAAAAATTTTCTTTAATCCCTACACATTTCATTCTACTGTAGACTGGTTAACAGTCAAGGATAGAGAACTCTATCTGTCCTGATTTAGCCAATAGAAGGAAAGAGAAGAGATGGATTGACCTTTTCCAAGGTTATTTGCTCGTAAGTGAATGCAAGGAATTTATACAAATTTTATTATTATGTACTCACTTTAGTGGCAAGATTAGTAAATAAATATTTATTTTCATGTAACATTCATCAAAACTTCATATTCAGACCAATAAAATTTCTAATACCCGTATTTACCGTTTAAGTGGGAAGAAGAATAAAAAAAGTTATTTTATTTATATTTATATATTTTTTTAAAATTCGTAGTTTTAACGATACGAAAATACAAAAGTGGAAATAACTCTTCCAATCATCTGAATAGCTCAGCAGAATCGAATAATTTTTATATAGTGGTTTGAATTGGAATGGAAGTGTCTAATAATTTTTATATAGTGGTTTGAATTGGAATGGAAGTGTCTAATAATTTTTATATAGTGGTTTGAATTGGAATGGAAGTGTCTAATAATTTTTATATAGTGGTTTGAATTGGAATGGAAGTGTCTAATAATTTTTATATAGTGGTTTGGAATGGAAGTGTCTAATAATTTTTATATAGTGGTTTGAATTGGAATGGAAGTGTCTAATAATTTTTATATAGTGGTTTGAATTGGAATGGAAGTGTCTAATAATTTTTATATAGTGGTTTGAATTGGAATGGAAGTGTCTAATAATTTTTATATAGTGGTTTGAATTGGAATGGAAGTGTCTAATAATTTTTATATAGTGGTTTGAATTGGAATGGAAGTGTCTAATAATTTTTATATAGTGGTTTGAATTGGAATGGAAGTGTCTAATAATTTTTATATAGTGGTTTGAATTGGAATGGAAGTGTCTAATAATTTTTATATAGTGGTTTGAATTGGAATGGAAGTGTCTAATAATTTTTATATAGTGGTTTGAATTGGAATGGAAGTGTCTAATAATTTTTATATAGTGGTTTGAATTGGAATGGAAGTGTCTAATAATTTTTATATAGTGGTTTGAATTGGAATGGAAGTGTCTAATAATATAAAATTTTTTTACTTCATTTAATATTTTTATTTTTTTATTTCCATATAGTACTGACTTGTTTTAGAAGATATCATAAATCAGACGAAACAAGACAAAAACAGGTAATAAGAAGAATAAGAAGTTAATTAACATTTTTGTTTGTTTTCAGATTCATAGAACGATAAGAGAAAGAGAACCATTTTTTCTGTAGATTAATTATTTTATGGGCAAAAATTCCTAATGGTTATTAAATGCTCCGATGAACTTAGATCACTAGTGCCCCCTAAATACGAATTTGAACGAGATACTAGATTAGCAACTAGATCCCACCCTTTTACAGTGAAACCAATAAAATGCAGCTTCTACTCCAACAGTTTCTTTCCTCGCACTTCCCGACTGTGGAATTCTCTTCCAAATGATTACTTCCTCGACGGCTACAATCTCCAGGAGTTTAAATGTAAGGTCAATAGACACCTCCTAACACACTAACCTGCTCCCATTCTATCAAACACTCTTCCATCTGCCCAACCCTCATCCTCGCTATCCTTACTCATCTGTCACCTTCCTCCTGACATTCCCTATGTCTAACCACTCCTTCTCTTTACCTTCCCCTATATAGCCCCATGCGCAATAGTGGCAGTGGAATGCTTTGCTTGGGGTGAGATGATTAAAAAAAAAAAATATATTTCTGTTTACGAAATTTTTAATTTCCCGATAAAAAATTTGTACAACATTATTTCCTGCAGTCCTAAAAACGGTGATTATAAAATGTTGTCCCTTAGCTACAACTGTCCCTACTGATGAGAGGTAGCAAAATTTCGAATACTATTTTAAAAAATCGACTTTTTAAAATATACACGAACAGATTTTAAATAATTAATAGTAAATTTTCATTTTAGGTCCCGAAGACTTTTATCCCTTCAAATTTTTCCAAAATGGCCTTAATTTCATGCAAATGCTGCTGAACTTAAATCAACAATTAGTTATTGAATAAACCTACCTTTATTGATCTTAACGACCAGAAAAAAATCGTTCATCTCGCTCTTTTTGTCACCCACAGCTCTCACGCAGACATGTAATTAACTGCTGAATGACTTTCGGCCTATTTACTTCCGTTACTGAAATTTCGGCAGCTTTTGTGTGGCATTAAATTTTTTTTTTTATTATAACTACTCATAGTAAAATATATTACAATAATAATTATACAATCTATTTTTTTAAGAATTTAAATAATTATTATCCAGTTAGTCATACCTCCACTAATTTCATGCAATTAAACATTGAATAGGGTTAGTGCTCTGTTACATATTGATTTCTATCAGTGCATCATTGGCAGAATGTTGTAAACAATGAAGGGGAATATAGACAAGGCAATACAAACATCATCTCAGCAATTAGCAGGAGATGATTATTTATTATTATTATTAAAATGATGTGCTTTCAGAAAATGTAATGACATAAAGCACTCTAAGGAAGGTAATTCAGTATTTGGCATGAGAAACGGACAAAAAATTATTAGTAAATAAAAATGGAAAATAACCCAGAAACTTTATCCCATACCAAATTAAACCCAAAATCTAATTAGTTCATGATAGTCATAAGGCCAATCAGGCATGAAAGTCTCATCATGTTTATACATACACATATATATATATATATATTATTAATTATTGTGTTAGAACATGTGAAAACTACAAATTTCGAGATTGAAAGAACAATGTCTCATCAGGTAGTTAAAATAATGGTAATAAACGTTTTTATTTTTAAAAATTTTTTTAAGAACAAAACCTACCTTTATTTTTGGAATTTGTTTTCCATACAAGGTAAACGATATTAATTTTTTAAAAAGGTGGAGAAATAAAGAGGGAAGAAAAGATCAGAAAATAAGATGAGAAATCAAGAAAAGGAAAAGAGGACAAGGAAAGATACAGAAGAAATAGAAAGTGAAAAAGAAAAAAGGTGAGAAAATGTAGAGAGAGAAGAGCCAACCTAAAACATTTAAGAGAGAAATTTGAAACTTTAGCCAGAACTGAATTGCAACCAGATATTGACATTGGTTACAATTTTTCAAATCAAATCTTTCGACATTTAAAATATTTAAAAACAAAAAATGATGAAATCACATGCACAAACAGAAAAAATATTCATAAAACTTAAAATAAAGGATATTTAATAAACAACACAAAGATATGAATTTCTTAGACCTAATATAATAAACTAGAAACTAATAAGTTGAAAAAATTAAATTAAGTTACAAAAAAAAATATAAATAAATAAAATAAATAAAAATATTATTCAAATAATAATAATAAAATTGTTACGGTGAAACACACCTATTCCTCAGATAATGGACTCTCCCTCCTATATTAATAAGAGTTAACAGGAAGTTAACTCAAGAAGATCTTGGGAAGTTCATAGGAGTTCTTAGAAGTTCTAGAGCGTTCTTTAGAGTTCAGTAAAACTACTAGGCAGTTGATATTAGTTGGCAGTTAGCCGATTACTAAGGAGCCAACTTACAGTGGAAGATTACCAAGTTCCTAACATTTAGGGTGCGTTAAATTGATTAGCAACTGACATAGCATGATTATAACCTTCAGTGTGAAAACTACTCCACAACATTCTGCCAAATAAAATCAATTACCCAAATTACCAACATGAAAGAACTCTTTTATGGCATATAAATATAATATCCTATGATTTCTTAAAATCAAGTTGTATACCAAAATATAGCTTTAAAAAACTACAGTATAAAACACTCATATCACTGGTAATTATGTCTGCACAAACATGTGTATGCATAAAAACTGAGTATCATGTACCATGTATTCAACTCTGAAAGCAAAATAACATATATAATACTTTTATTATTTCAAAGCTTACAAGAAAACCAAATATTGGCCTTTAATGACCCATAAGCAGTTGATATGCCATTAAACAAATCAACCCATATGTAATTATGTGACACGATAACTAGGCGTATATTAAGGTGGATTTGTAAAATATGTATTTTATTATTATAGATTAAAATAGAAAATGGTTAAGAATATAAAAATAGTTTAAAAACGTGTTTCATTTGACAAAAGTGAAAAAGAAGAGAAAATAATAAATAACTAAACGCTTTTTCTTTTATGAGGAAAATTGTGGAAGAGAAAAGGGTATCAGATTACTGTTAAATCCTACCAGTCTCCAGTAAATATTTGACTAAGTGATTTGATGTGATAAAAGATAAAGTTGAGGAAATAGATTTTTTTAGTGACCAGGTCAAAAACTGTATCTTGACCACACATTAAAAAAATAAAGAAAAGATAATAGAATTTTCACTTTCTCCAGGCAATAAAAAAACGCCTGGTTACAAAGTGTCAGGGCTATAAAAACATCCTGTTGCCTTCACAGGATGCTCTATTAAGATAAAAAAAAGATTTTAAAAAATCCTGGTCACGGCACCAATTGTAACACCCCAGTGGACGGTCTGAACAGTTTCTCTGGCGGTCGTTCCCCACGCTGTGATATTGCCGGGAGTTTGTTGAAAAAGTCAGAACCTAAAGCTGGGAGTACAAGATTAAACTAAGGAACAAACTTCCACAACTTGAGTGAGTTGAATTAATTAGTTAGTTTTCAGTTAAGTTGACTGAGCGGAGTTTAGTTAGTCAGCCAAGTGTGTGCTTGAAGTAGAAACTTTGTTCGTCTTGAGTCGGTCTGTTAGGATTTGATCTCCATTAATTAGTTAGAGCTGAACGTCACATCGCCTGCCCCCAACGGAAAAGTCTAACTGTAAACGAAATAAAGCATTGTTTCAACTCATCCAAGTTGTTGAAGTTTGTTCCTTTTAGTTTAATCTTGTATCCCCAGCTTGAGGCTCCGACTTTTTCAACAAACTCCTGGCAATATCACAGCATGGAGAATGGCTGCCGGAAAACCTGTTCGGACCGTCCACTAGGGTTTTACAATTATATACTAGTTTTACCGATTAAAATTTAATGTTTTTCCTGCTTGAAATTGATTTTTCTCATCAAAATGTTTATGCTGTTAGTAAGAGGAAAGATCAAATTTTTTTGTCATTATTTTTTAAAAGATTTTAATCCATTCTAACACCTCTGACATTTCAATTAAAATTTCCTTTTTGGTTTTCCATCAGAAATTCATACTGTGTTTATTGTTTACTGTGACTATTAAACAAAACTTAATATGCAAGTTGTTTTTTACCATTGAAAGACACATTAATTTGAGAATTCTTGCAAAAATCAATTAATTTTGATGAAACTTTCAGGACTTATGAACAAATGAATTAAATTATTTATGCAATTATTATTTTTAGAAAACCTTTGTAAAAATATAATGTTTTTACCAGAAAACCAAATACTGGCCTTTAATGACCCATAAGCAGTTGATATTATATTAAATAAATCAACCAATATGTAATTATATACTAGTTTTCACTGATTAAAATTTAATGTTTTTCCTGCTTGAAATTTGATTAATTAAAAATTTAATTAATGATTGAATAAACTCATGGCAAGTTCTACAGTAAAATATCTGTAGAATATCCCCTATTGCATCAATGAAGATTTGAGCTTAACAACTTTAACAAATTATTGTAATAACAATAAGAATTGCTCTCCAATTCCTCAATCTGAGGTGCTAGCTGTTACTCTGCTGTGCCTCCAAATGGAAAAAAGATATTGTAAATGGGAAATAATTTAAGCCGACAACCATAAACCTGGGTTCTTTGTATAATATGAAACTTATGTGTCTGAGAAATTTATATATAATTAAAAAAGAGGGCTTGAACATTTGATCTTGCGAAGGACCTTCACTCAGTGATGGACTGGAGTAAAAAGTGGTTTGTAAATTTCAATGCTTCTAAAATAAAGCTGCTATCTGTCAACCATCACAGGCAATCTCTCCTGCTGCCCCCATAAGCATGGACCAAGCGAGTCTTGTTGAAAGCAATATACTGTGCCTCCTCGGCCTTACCCTATCTTCTGACCTCAAGTGGAATCATTACATTGAATCAATAACTAAATCCACTGCTGGAAGATTAGGTCACTGTGTCAGGCCAGGAAGTTTTTTTCTGCCTGAATCCAACTTGCACATATACATATCAACCATCCAATTGTGCATAGAATACTGTTGTCATATCTGGTCAGGTGCCCCTGCTATTCATCTCAGGGTTCTCGACAGGCTTCAGAGGAGAATCTGTAACGTGATTGGTCCCGACCTGGCAGCTTGATGTGGCTTCCCTCTGTCTCTTCTACAAATATTTTCATGGCTTCTGCTCTGATGAACTTGGGTCACTGGTACCCCTCCACAGGAATTTACTCATGCAAGCAGACTGGCAACAAGATCCCATCTTTTTACAGTTAAATCAACCAAATGTAGCCAACAATTCTACTCCAACAGCTTTTTTTGTCCTTCTCGCCTGTGGAACTCCCTTCTGTATACTTGCTTTCCTGGTGGCTACAACCTCCAGGAATTTAAATGCAATGTCAATTTTCATCTCTTATCCATTTGACTCCAGTCCTTTCTACATCACCCGTGTATCTTGTTCTTTTCCTTTCTCTCTACCTTCACAACTGTCTTTCCATCCTTCTCTTGCCCTTTCTCTGACGCCCTCTGTAGCTGGCTCATCTTTCTTCTCCTGCCTAAACTCTTACTCTCTTATATAGACCCCTGCATATCAGTGGCTGTACTGCCTTAGCACATTAGGGTGAAAAACATATTGATGGCAAGAGAGGCAAAGAAAAACAACAAGTAACCTACCTAACAAGAGGGCAGAACCTGGACTGAGAGGAACAGTGAAAAGGAAAATCTTACTAAGATCTACAAATGATAGGAACTTGTGGAGAACCATGATTGCATAGGTCATAAAAGAACATAGCATATAGAAGAATAGAAAAATTTTTTATGCAAAACTCAGTGTAAAGATAAAAAAATTTTTCACTTGAAATTTAGCTTATGTTAAAAATGACAAAGATTTCGTCATTGCAAACATGTTCTGAATTCTTGTTAAGTCATAGACTGGTTTAGAAGAGTTTTATAAAAATCATTTTTGTTTTTATCATCAGGTTTCAGTCAGTTAAATGCCATACATGACTCCCTGGGCAGAAAATTTTTCCCCAGTAGGTTACCATTACTTTTTGCAGTAGACCAGTTGCCAACCAAGGCTATAGAACCCAATCTGTCCTGCTAGTTAACCCATAATTAGAGGGAGAAGAGATGGATTAATACCTTTCCCAAGGGTATTTGTGTGTAAGTGAATGAAACGAATTCAGCTGGAATTTGAAATCAGCTTTCCAATTTTAGGTATTTTTTTTTAATGTTCGGTTATAGTGAGATGGTTGATTTAGTTAGATTTTAATGAAAATTTCGTTTTTATTCTTTTTATTTTAGAAAACTGAAAATGTCTTCTAGTTTTGTATTCAAAAACGTTTTGCTGAGAATTTTTTTCCTTCAAAAATGTATTATGGTAATCATTTTTTCTTCAAAAATGTATTGTTGGTAATATTTTCCTTCAAAAAATATTTTGATAAAAGTCTATTTTATGTATATATTTCTATAAAAGTGTATCTTTACACCTAAATGCTTTGACCCCAGTTTGGGGGGTTAACTATTTGCCCATAGCTGGGACCCTAACAGGTGCTACCACTTCGAGTCAGGGTAGACCTAAGAAGAACAGTAATTAAGAGGTGGTACCATGCTTCACATAATCTTCGAATCACAAGCCTTTCTGCCAGATGCATTTTAGCGTCATGCCCAGATCCAGTCTTGCACTAATAACAGAAAGGACATTACCAAATGTAATACAGTTATCACACTTTTTGAGGTTCGGCTTGACATTCTTCTATATTTTATGTTTTCAATAAGAATTTATAAATTATATCACATGATCAGGAATCTCCTACTTCTCTGTAGTATTAAGTTTCTCATGCATAGAACAGATGCACTGGAAAACTCAGTTCCAAGTTGGTTAGATTGACTGATTTTTGAATATAGAGACTTGATGATAAGACATAAAAGTTCTAAAATTTCTTTTATAACCCTCACCCCTTTGATTCAAATCTCTTTTTACAATCCTCAACCATTTAGTCAAAAAGCTCATTTTATAACCCTCTCCCCTTTGATTCAAATGTCTTTATATAATCCTCAACCATTTGATTCCAAGACTCATTTTATAACCCTGACACCTTTTATTCAAATCTCTTTTTATAATCCTCAACTATTTGATCCAAAGGCTCTTTTTGTAATTCTCCACACTTTTATCCAAAAGCTCTTTTTATAATCCGCAACCTTTTGATCCCAAGGTTCATTTTATAACCCTCACCACTTTCATTCAAATCTCTTTTTACAATCCTCAACCATTTGATCCCAAGGCTCATTTTATAACCCTCACCACTTTCATTCAAATCTCTTTTTACAATCCTCAACCATTTGATCCCAAGGCTCATTTTATAACCCTCACCACTTTCATTCAAATCTCTTTTTACAATCCTCAACCATTTGATCCCAAGGCTAATTTTATAACCCTCACCCCTTTGATTCAAATCTCTTTTTACAATCCTCAACCATTTGATCCCAAGGCTCATTTTATAACCCTGACACCTTTTATTCAAATCTCTTTTTTGATAATCCTCAACCATTTGATCTAAAAGCTCTTTTTGTAATCCTCCACACTTTTATCCAAAAGCTCTTTTTATAATCCTCAACTGCTTAATCCAAAACTCTTTTTATAATCCTCAACCATTTGATCGCAAGGCTCATTTTATAACCCTCACCCCTTTGATTCAAATCCCTTTTTATAATCCCCAACTATTTGATTCAAAAGTTCTTTTTGTAATCTTCCGCCTTTTTATCCAAAAGTTCTTTTTATAATCCTCAACTGTTTAATCCAAAGTACTTTTTATAATCCTCCACCATTTGATCCCAAAGCGCATTCTATAGCTCTCACCCCTTTGATTTAATATCTTTTTAGAACTTTAAGGTATTTTATTCAAAAGCACTTTTATAAACTTTAACCCTTTTATCCAAAAGCTCTTTTTATAACCCTCCACCTTTTGATCCAAAGTTTTTTTATAATTCTAAACTCTTTGAACCCTTTGATCTAAAGCAATTTTTATAACCCTTTTGAACCTGGTCAGCAGTAACCAAATATACTACCCCTAAATCAGTCTTAGTCAATGGTAATCAATAATGTAGTTTGTTCAGGCCCTTGTGGCTACCATCTAACTAACTTGTTGCTCATTTTGCCACTAATATTGAGTTAGTGGCACAGTTCCACTCAATTTAGCTGGCATTTATCTGTTCGGAGCTATCCACACTTCTACCACATTGTGTTTTTGATCTCAGAAGTTGAGATTACTGCTGGAGCAAACTTGAGGTGTCAGCTGGTCTGACAGCTGGGAGTTACAAAACAAAAAAAAAGAGTTGTTTAGATTAATGAATTAACTTGATTTAAAATGTAATGACAATTTGATTTATATATGCTTTATTGTATACAGCAGTTTTAACCCTTCCCACTTCAAATCAAATGACACTGGGTGTCCGCAGCTCATTTAATAGTAACTTAAATTTCTAAGTTCTGCTCTTCATGGCTAGCACAAGGTATGGGTCAGGAGGTCTTGGTGAACAATGTAGCAGTCATGTCACAGTGTTTCTTCTTTCTTTTCTGTTCTAAAATCTCCATCTTAAATGGAGTTCTATGTCTAGAAGCTGTGGGGATTAACCAAGGTTTCAGTTTGATTGAGTTCTACCTTTTTTTCTAAAATCCCATATTCTCAAAATATCTTTACTTAAGTGGTTATCAATTTTTGGGTTGTCCAGCATCTTTTTGAGAGTGGTAAGAGGTGACAAGCTGCTATTTTTACTCCAACTCCCTTCACATCTCCTCTCATGCTATTGATCCATATGAGTAGTACAAATCTCTCTCTTCTTTCTCCCAACTTCTCAGCAACTAACTCAGCCTGCTTCTTATAATTATCCGAACTTTCAAAATGGTCAGCAAAAAATACTTTTCAGTTATCAGCTTTGTGTCACGCTATAATCTCTCCATTGACCAAACCACTCAAAAGAAGAGGAAAGAAAATTATTTCTACTTTTCCTTAAACAAAAGTCTATCATTTTCTGCTTATGAATTTTTATGATCAATAGACCACACAGCTTTAGATTAAATTTTCCTTATCAATTGCATTCAAGGAAATCTGAGTTAATGTTTGGATTTAAATTTTTTCTTGGAATGAATTATAAGGCATGACTGTTTCAGACTGGCTCCTTTCTCTGTAAGAGGTACTTCATTTCTAGATGGCTGATTCAAAACAGATGTTTTTTCCTCTCATTCCTTTTGTCCAGAGAAATCATGAATGTTATTCTGGTGACCATTAGGTTTCTTCTATCAACAATATATGTTTCCTTCTAGTTGACATCTTCTAGTATATCTTTAATGATCCCTTTCTTATCAACAGGAAATGGGGCAGGAACTGGTCTTAATTTTGCTTGATCTTACTGAATTCTATTGAGTTAATTCAGGGTTCAAACCTTCTTGGAATTATTTTTAAAACATGATTTTTCAATGCATTTTGTTTTTAATTTTCTCAACTTTTCAACCCATCTTCCTGCAATTTCAACAATTATCATTCAGTTAACAGACATTTTCCTCTTTCTTCCTTTTGTTTTTTTTTTTCTTAGTTTGATCAATCTTCTGTGATCCTCAGTGTCATTTTAAGGGTGGTTAGAGGGTTATAATACACTAGCAGTATAGCCTGGCATTGCTCGGGTGTAATGAAAGCTTTAAAACTAATCCATGGTCCTGGAGCTCAGACTCTTTGGACGTTGGCACGGAAGACTAAAAAGCAATAGTTGTTTCAAGTTAAAGCGAAACTGTAGACTGAAAGAAAAATGAATGGATGTAAGTCAAATTTTGATTTCCTGGTATCGATATCAAATAAGTGTTTTTCGTCATAAACTGAATTTTGAAGGCTAAATAAGTCCTCTGAGTAAATGGTATCATGGCTGAGACTAAGAACTACAGTTATACCTACTTAGAGCCAAACCCAAAGCAAAAACTAAAATAAAAGGACTGAAAAATATACAGACATACAGTCAGATAAACAGACACACACACAAACAGCTTGACCTTTATATACATATATTATCGATTTTCTGCACTATTGTTAGAACTGCAGCCTTGAAACTTCTGAATATTGTTTCTTATGTCTTTGTCTATGAGTGTATCAAATTTGATTAAAATCGGACCACTCCTTCTATAACCCGATTTTTTCGATATTTATCGGGGGTACCTCGACACAAAACCTAGCTTAGAACACTCGCAGACACTTATCGTACAACTGTGTAAATTTTCAAGAAAATCGGTTCAGCCGTTTCGGAGTCTATAAGTAATGGACACACACACACATACAAAGTTCCATTTAAAAAAAAAAGTTTAAATTTCTCTTCTGTCACACTCAGGGGTTTGGATTAATTTTTTTCTTGTATCTTAATATAAAATACTCAGCAGTCAGTACATCAATATATATTTTACTGCCATTTTAGACGGCATATTGATATAAATATTTTACTGTCATTTTGAATTACATGGATCCACTCATTTCTAATACTCATTTAAAAAGAAACATTTGAATGTTTTTTAATTGTAAAAAAATTTCATAAAAAGTTCACAAACATGTATGTGTAAACTTAAAATTTGCTTAAGTTTTAAATAGGAATTTGCATTTAATATTTTTAAATGGTTTTTGTTACTGAAATTTAGAACACTTGCAAAACTCATTATATTATCAATCTAATGAAATATTCAATAAAAAATATAGACAGTTTTTTTTAACTAAATTTTACCTTTTTTCTATCTTAGATTTTGACAAGCACTTTTAAATAGGGTTTAATTGCCCTTTTAATTAATTCTTTTAGGTATGTGAACTGCATTTTAATGTAAGGACATAAGGCAAGAAACATCAGAATTTGATAAGAAAACTGATGCCATAGTTATTCTCAGCTCTAAGAAACCAATTCTTCATGTGTGAGCCATAGGGTTTTACCAAACTATCAGATTGTTACAAAAATAATGACAGATTTCAGATTTTTATTCTTGAAAAATTGACTGTTGAATTGTTAAAATTAGTCAAAATACAAGACTTGAGCATCTGTGCACCTCTGCCATCGATCGACAAAATTATTTTTTTTCCTTGTTGATAAAAAGTTATTGGCTGTGAGGCAACAGTCTTTGAAAGATGATTCCACCTCTGGTTTGGACCTAAAAGTTTTACTATTTAAAAATATGCTTAAAAAATGATAATCAGTGGGTGAAAGGTCAGGAGATTATAGAAGGTGTAGCAAACTCTTTTATCCCAAGTTTGTGAGTTTTTGCAACATGTGGCCGCGTATTATCGTGGAGCAGAATTGGACCGCATCAATTCACCAATGCAGGTTTCATTTCCTGTAGGCATGCATGCATTTCAGCAAGTTGATTGCAGTAAATCTCTGCATTAATGCTCTGATTGGCTGTAGTGGATAACACTAATTGCAAACCATCAGACAGTCACCATAAAACAGCTGGTGCAACTTTGGCTTTGGAAAATGTTTAAGGGACTCATCATGATCAAGCCACTGACCTGATAATTTATAGTTATTATAAAGGATCTACTTTTCATCACAAGTGACTATTTGATCAAGAAAGGGATCGTTGGTTTTATGTAGAAAGTGCATCATGCACACTTCAAAATGATTAAGTTTTTGATTTTCATTGAGATCATGAGAAACTCATTTATGAAGCATTTTCACCTTGCCAATACTCTGCAAATTGCATGAAACTATTGCAGTGCTGACACCAAGCATCTGGTACTTTAACATGGGTTTTGCTCAACAACTGCTTGAAGTTGTTTGTTGTCAAGACTGCATGATCATCCTCTACTTTCTTCATCTTCAAGGCTCTCATCACAACTACAAAATTTCTGTAACCAACGTTTTAGTCTGACCAATTGCGAACCCATCTCCCTATGCTCTGTTGAAATTGGCAGAAGTTTGGGGGGCACTGTGCCCAAGAAAAGTAAACAAAGATCATGTTTTGTCATGTTCACAATTAAGGGTTTCTGTGCTTCAAGAATATTTCTGTCTGAAAATAAGTTAAAAATACTGTGTTAAAATGGCTTTTCTGCGGCCATTATTTTTGTAACAACAAATCTCTTATTTGTCGTTGCTAACTCCGTCTAGAGAGTTACGGGAATGCAGAAAAATTTAACTTTAGAATTCTGCTCTAATTTTCCTATTTAACTGACTTTTAATTGGTTAATCAAAACATACACACAAGTATATTTTTAATTCTGACCTTATGCCCCTCACACTTTAACTGCTAGAAAAGAGGTAACAAATTGCTTTTAAATTTATATAAAAATTATTTTTTCTTGCCAGATACCATTCATTGCCTGACAAAGTACAATTCACAGTATTGAAACATAAAAGTTTTTGTGTAGTGATATAAAATGTTTTTATTATAATCACTTATAATAAAAATATTATAATAATATATTGCTCTACTTTGTACTGAGCACTTTTTAAAAAATAAATGATATGAATTCTAGATTTGTACTCTATCTGTTTATACTCTTACGTCTTTATTATAATATAGAGGATATATATATATATATATATATATATATATATATATATATATTCTTCACTGCTCAACAACAACAATGCAAAAAAATCAAATAAGTTACTGTTAAAAAGCAAACACATGGCAGAAGATTTCATAACTGGTAATAAAGAGAATGAACTTAGCCAATGCTGTCTACATGAGTGCGACAGGAGGGATTATATATATATATATATTGATTATTTAATTACTTAGTTTCTGATCATAATAAGGTTAAACTGGTGAACGTTTGTATTAAAGTGTTCAATACAATTATATTGTAGAACTTTTGAATATTTTCCATTTGTAAACGAGTTATTACACAACTTAGGTTTCTACCATGAGTGGTGTCTTCAGGTGATTTGCAATATATATATATATATATATATATATATATATACAACAGTTTTATATTATAATAGAGAGGATTATTATAAAATTTTCTTTAAGTATTTTTATCAAACATTTTATTAAAAAATGAGTTTAATTTCATCCACAGAATTTAATAAATCTCTTAATGGTGGAAACACCTCATTGCTTTATTTCAATGTATTGCGAATTATAAAGTTATGAAATTAATTTAATTGTTAAGTTTTAGTGCTTTTTGCAAATATAAAAAATTACTCACTTTACTATTTTTTGTTTGGTACAAAATTTTCCCTTTTGATAGCACATATCCATGTATCTGATAAATTGCTTTTGGAATTTATATTTATTTCTTTGCATAAATACAAAAAAATGTGTCACAAGGCCAAAAGTGGGAATGGGGTAGGCTGATTATCATTTGTGTTATCTTAAAATTTGTTAGCCATAATCACTGACCCAAACAAACTACACAATATTCTTACCACTATTTTTTAATCAGTTCACTACAAGCAAGACGTGACCATCAATTGTGCACAGAGAGTTACAGTGATAGAAAAACTGGATAAGTTGGGTATTGAGGAAAGTATAAAAGATGAATGGGATTCAAGATGATAGAAGATGGCAACTGATGTTGCATTTAAATTTTTTGGAGATTGTGACTATCAAGGGAGCAAGTAAATTGAAGGGAATTCCACAGACAAGAAAAGAAATTGTTGAAGCAGAAGTAGCAGTTGCATTTAACTATTTCAAGAGTAAAAGTGTGGAACCTAGATGCCACTAATTCATGTGGTTGGGGCACCAGGAAAAAAAAAATCAGTTTCCATGATAAAATTTGAAGAAAAACTACAATCACTATAATACCTCAAAGTCTCTATGAATTCCTAACTAGTCCTTATATGTGCAATTTGCTTGTAGGGGCAGGGAATAGAATAACATTTCAAAACATGAAACCCCAATTAATATTTACAATAAATGTAAAATGTTATATACAAGAAGCTTAACAAAAATCTAAATTTTTGGGGAATGATAATACATTCATTTTTGCTCCAATTTTTATAATTTCCTTTGCATTTTAAGGTGCCACAGCCATACGGCAATTTTTTTTTATTATTATTTCACTGATAATAATTACAAAACAAATAAAAAAAAAATCAAGCCTTGTCAAGAAAACTTACATTTATTTTTTGTTTGAATACAAAGAATGTGGCACAAGCCCAAAAATGTGGATGGGGAAATGTTGGTCTTCATCTGTCATATTAAGTAACATAGCTAGCCATAATCGCTGATTCAAGCAAGTTATCCTTGCACCAAAACATCACATTCTTACTTGCTACAAACACCATAATACCTCAAAAACTCTATGAAATCCTAATTAGTCTCATATGTACAATTTGTTTGTGGTGTGTGGGGAATAAAACAGCAACTTTTAAATTGGAAACCCTTGTGAATATTTATTCAATGCATAATATTTACATGCACTGTGTCAAGAAAACTGGAAGTATTTCTGCTAGTTTATCCTACATATAGTGACGTCTGCACACAAGCCACGCCCATAGTTTCTTTTGATTACCTCCCTTGACGATCATTAACAATTTTATCCTCTTTGTCATTTGGAAGAAAAATCTTAATTTCTGGGTTAAATTGTTTAAAATTCTGTGATTTTTTTCGCTTTTTTTTCTCATGTTTCATTCTTGTAAGGACAACGTAAGGACACAAATCAAAGCTGAAAAAGTAAGTAAAAGTTATTTTGTTTGTTACTACGAATTATTAAAAATTTCTCGAGAAACAATCGTGAATGAAATCAATCTTTTTTAGTCTCTATTAAAAAAAAAAAAAAAAAAGAAAAAACGATCTTAAAAAAATTAGTGTTTTTAGAAACGAAATATTTCTGCTTAAATTTAATAATCTATAAAATTTATAAATTGTCCCTCTTTTCTCAAATAATTTTGCGTTGGCTTGAAATGAATATTTAATACCTTTCCAGAGAAGACAGATATTTTTGTGATCTTCATTTTAAAACATTTAGAGAATTTATTGTCTGGGATTAGAATTTTAGACAAATCATTTTTTTAAAAATTGATTTTTTTAAAACTATCGTTTTTATTTTAATTTTATTTTGCAAATGAAACGTTCTGTTCGTCTTTTTTTCTTTTTTTTTTTGCAATAAATATTTATTTATTAAAATAAATATTAATCTTGTCATTTTTAGTTTATTTTTAAATTAAAATAACATAGAAACAAGTTTAATCTTAACTGCTACACAATAAAAACCAGAAAATAGCTAAATGTCCTTAAATCAATAATTTTCATTTGTTACAGACACAATTCAAATGAAAAAGCGAAATGACCCTTCGAATTTAAAAATTAAGTTATTCCCGTATGGATCTCGTCTGTATTTCAATCTTCTTTTCATAAAATGTTAAAATTTAATTATTGCCAATAAATTATTCATTACGGTCCTTTAACAAGAGATGCCTCACTAAATCATTTCTTATGTTAACTGATTCGCGATACCTTCTGAGGTATCACTAAAAAATCATTAATCGCTGAAAAAACAGCACTATGAAGGAAAAAGGCCCCAACAAACAACAGTTTTATCGGCAAACAAAATGTTTGTATTATTATTAAGAGGATAGATCAAGGTATTTTTTAATTCTTTCTAATACGTCCGAAATTTTGGTAGAAAATTTTATTTTTCTTTCGTCCGTGAGTGACGTAATTTTTACGAGGGTTTTTTTACAGCAAACGTTATATGCAAGGCACTTTTTGGCTGGTGAAAGACACATTAATTTGGAAATTCTTGCAAAAATCAAATAATGGTCATATTTTGATGAAAATTTGAGGACTTATAATTGACTGAAATCATTTCTGAAGTAATTATTTTTAGAAAATCTTGGTAAAGATATATATTTTTTTTTACATATGTTATCCCCCCGCCCCAATTAAATTCACCATCGTTTCCCCGATAAATGTAAATTCAGGAGTCATTGGGAAAAGGTACCTCCACAAATTGTGAATTTCACACTTTTTTTTGTTTTTTTAACAAAATTAAGAATTAAAATATAAAGCTTGCTTTAAATTTTCAAGGAATGATTTGCAAAGAACATTGAAAGTTGAAACATAGTGCGTAGAAAATGCTGAATTGAGATGAAAGAATTGTGTACCCTTCCCAAATTGTTTATATAGGTTGTTTTTTTTCGTTTTTTTTTGTTTTTGTTTTTTTCGTGTATGGAGCGCAACCTTTGAAACATGTGACCTTTTAATGATAGTTTAAATTGAATTTTTAAAAATAAACACAATACAGCCACAAGAAATCAGCATGCACACAATTAAAATGTTTTAATTATTTTAAAAAAATCCATTGGCTAAATTATTCGTAGTAAGCTTTTCAATTTTCGATTAGTAAAAAAATACATTGTAGTTCATGCATTACTTAACGATGAAGGGGGAAATTTTAAAAAATTTTTTGAAACTTTAAATTATTATTATTATTAACAAAAATGAAAACAATTCTTGTAAAAGTTCATTATTCATTTCATTGAAAATTGTTTTTCTTTTCAGAATATGATTTCCTTAAAAGTATAAATTAAAAATGGTATAGTTTTATTGCATTTTTGTTTTCGCAATTCCGAGCAGATTTTCTAAAAATAAGCAAAGCTAATTTAAAAAAAAAACAAAAAAAAAACAGTTGAATATGAAAAATAGATATAAAAATAAAAATTACTGAGCATCAACATTTCATTAATTATTGAGTTATCTCTGCCTCTGCCATTAAATAAATTTCATTCTGTTATTAAATTATATAACTTTCTTTTAAAAAAATTTTTACATTTTAATTTTTATTTTTCATAAAACATCTTCAAATATAAGGCTATAAAGCTAAACTACATAAAATTCTATAAAATATTTGATAATTGCTGAAAATATTGTGTTAAATTTTTAATTTTAACATATAGTTAAAAATTAAAGAAACAAAGCATACAAATAAGATTTATGTCAAATTTATTGTCCATACTTAGCATTTTTTTGATGGCGACTGTATGTCATGTCAATTATCGCCTGATAAGGTGATGATAACCACGATGACAAGGATACCATAATTAAGAAATTCTTTTATAGTACATTTCAGGCAGTAAGCAAGTAATTTTTGTTTTAAATCAGTTTAAGGTAAGCTTAAATTCACTAATTTTAATAAGATAATGTGTCAGCAAGGTGTATTTTATTTTTGCAAGATTTTTTAAAACCAAGAATTGGCCTCTGTTTACAAAATGTGTTGATCAATGCAAAATGGCTGAAAAATTGAAATTCTTTTGAAATCTGAGAAATTTTAGATTTCGATCAATATAATTTTGGTTTGAAATACTCCAGAATATTTTGCTTACTGGAATTAGTAAATTTAATCTTTTGGCTTCAAGAAAACTTTTTTTTATTTTTAAAAATTCAATTTAAACTTAGGTATCGAAAATGAGTGGAGGTACCTATTTTAAAATGAATATTAAAAATTAAAAACAACTTTCTTAAAGCTTACATTTTAGCTTTAATTGAATGCTAAAAAATTCAGTAAGCAAAATATTCTGTAGTGTAATTTCAAACAGAAATTATAATGATTGTAATGAAAACACTATTTTTGGGGGGTCTAAAAATCACTGATTAGCCCCCCCCTCTTTTTTTAGTCATCTCTCATCACAATGTACTTTTCTCTATTAAAAACTTTCCAAAAATAGAATATTCTTTTCTGAAACTATATTTCAGGAATATTAGCTGGTTTTAAAGTATAATTATGATTTGAAACAAGTACTATTTACTTTAAGTTTAAAATAAAAATGGATTTTAAAAACAATCATTATTCGTGATAAGGTACTTCTCATTGCTTGTCAATCACTTAGAGGTAGGAAGGTACCTCCACTCATTTTCAATATCTAAATTTTCAATTAAATTTTTAAAAATAAAAGTTTTCTTGAAATTTATATTTTAGTTTTAATTGAAAGCTAAATGATTAAATTTACCATTTCCAGTCAGCAAAATACTCTGGTATATTTCAAACAGAAATTATATTGATTGGAATTTTAAAATTTTTCAATTTTTCGGCCATTTTTAAGCATTGACACATTTGTAAAGAAAATGCTAATTGTCGGTTTTAAAAATCTTGCAAAAATAAAATATACATCTGTGACACATGATTTTAGGAAAATTAGCAATGTTATTAATGTTATAGGTACTTCCACTCATTTGCCAAAAAACAGCACAGCATGATGTTAAAATGACTCAAACTTAATAAAAACAAAGTTTTATCATGAAAATGTTTATACTATTATTAAAAGGAAAGATCAAATTTTTTTGTCATTATTTTTTAAAAGATTTTAATCCTTTCTAACACGTCTGAAATTTCAATAAAATTTTCTTTTTGGTTGTCCATCAGAAATTCATACTGTGTTTACATAATGTGACTATTAAGCAAAATGTAATATTATGCAAGTTGTTTTTTGGCATTGAAAGACACATTAATTTGAAAATTCTTTCAAAAATCAACTAATTGTCTGATTTTAATGAAACTTTCAGGACTTATTCATAAATGAATGAAATTATTTATGCAATTATTATTTTTAGAAAATCTTGGTAAAAATATAATGTTTGTTACATCTGTAACCCACCAAATACCCACCCACCAACCCACTTCAATTAATTGCATAAAACTTCTAGAAATAATTATCAATACCAATTTTTTATTTATTAGTTAAATGCAGGAATCATTGGGAAATGTAAATCAGTTAATTTTATTTTTAATTATAGGACTTTTTTTTCAAAAACCTGCTCTGAATAGTAAAATTAAAAATGCATTAAAATTATGCTATTTTTAATGTAAATAAAGTCTTAACTGATTTTATAAATAATATAATTTTAGGATATATTCTGAAGAAGAAAAAAAGTTTCTATGAATAATGAATTTTTATAAAAACTGTTTTCAATTTTTTCTTTAGTAATTAGTTTCAAACATCTTTTTAAATTTCTTCCAGTTACTCAGTGTCTTACATTATTAATTCATTAAAAATAGATTTTATTTACAAATCAAAAATTCATAAGCATAATACAAATCATTTAGAATTAAAATTTTTAAAATAATTTCTAATTTTTGTTATGTTAAACTGCACATTTTCTTTGACTATGGAAACTTATAAGAGACTTATCATTAAAAGGTCACATGTTTTGAGGGTTGTTCCCCTTAGAAAATGATAAACTGGGTTATGTCAATTTCTGGTCACCATACATCCAGATTGATTGATAATTGGTGCTGTCATCACCTACTTAAAAGGTTAATGCGTCAGACCTTTGTGATTAAGAAATACATTTATTTTAAATTTTATTAATTTAACTTAAAATTTGATAATTTTCCAAAACTAACAAGTGAGAGATGTATATTTTATTTTTGCAAGATTTCTAAAACCTAAAATTAACTTTTGTTTGCAAATGTGTTGATTGCTGAAAAATTAATAATTAAAAAAAGATCTTAGAATTTTAGATTCCAATGAATATAATTTCTGTGTGAAATACACCCAAGTATTTTGCTTAGTGGAAATAGTAAATTTAATCATTTTGCTTTCAATTGAGCTAAAATTAAAGTTTTAAGAAAAAGTTTTTATTTTTAAAAATTCAATTTAAAAAGTGGATATTGAAATTGAAGTGGAGGTACCTAAAAATTAATCTGATTTATGCAAGTATTACTGATTTATAGCATGAGATTTAGAATAAATCTATTTCTTAAACACAGTTCAACTTTCTGACCTTTCTACTAGATGTGTTGAGAGATGTGAGATAAGTATATGGCAATCACAAGTGACATAATTGTACAATTTTTCCCTGTAAGATGAAGAAACTCTGAAACACATGACCTTTTACTTTACATATAGAAATTACCACACAAAAAAGAAACTTAACAATTGTTTTAAAAATAGGAAGGCACAACGATTTGTATTAAACTTTTAATTTTTGATTAGTAAGTATAATCTTTGCTTAATAAGTTTCTAAACTAAACCCAACAAATTTTTGAAATGTTTAAAAAAATTTTTGAAACTTTATAAATTATTATAATTAAAAAAAGAAAACGATTCTTGTAAAATTTCATTATTAGAAAAAAATTTTCTTCAGAAAATCGTTAATTTATATTATTTATTCAAGCAATTAAAAGCTTCTCAAATTAATAGTGCCATAGTTATATCGCATTTCTTATTTTATTATTGAAGCAGATTTTCAGAAATAAAGGCAAAATTTTTCAAAAACAAAAAATGATTTACATTTCCAATGAGTCCTGCATCAACTAATAAAACCAATTTTCTCAGCAAAATTTAATTTCTTAAAATTTCATGAATTTTCATTGAAGTGGGTAACATGTAAAAGAATATTTTTACTGAGATTTTTAAAAAATAATAATTTCAAAAATAATTTCATTCATTTGTGAATAAGTCCTGAAAGTTTAATTAAAACCTGACAATTGATTTTTGCAAGAATTTCCAAATTAATGAGTTTGTCACCAGAAAAAAAAGTTATGAAATATTACGTTTTTTATTGTAAACTCTCATGACAATTTGGTTACCCACTAACTAAAATCAAAAGATTTTTTACCAAAATTTCAAATGTGTTAAAATTGATTAAAAATTTTTTAAATAATTAAAAAATACTTTAATCTTTTCTCTTAATAATATGAACTTTTTGATGGAAAAATTTAAGTTTGGGACTATTTTTATTCATACTATGCTGTTTTTTCAAAATTTTAAAAAACAATGACAAATTTGATCTTTCCTCTTAATATCATAAACATTTTCATGATAAAACTTTGTTTTTATTAAGTTTGATTCCTTTTAACATCATGCTATCCTGTTTTTTTTATTGGCAGTTGAGTGGAGGTATCTATATGAGATAACTCGTTTTTTTTTTCTGGTGACAAACACATTAATTTGGAAATTCTTGCAAAGCTCAAATAATTGTAAAATTTTAATGAAATTTTCAGCACTTATTCAAATAAATTAAATTATTTCTTAAATCCTTATTTTTAAAAAAATTGGAAAAATTTTGTTTTACATGTTACCTCACTCCACATGAATTTATAAAATTTTAAGAAATTAAATTCTGTAGGCACAAATGGTTCTATTAGTTAAACGCAGGACTCATTGGGGAATGTAAATCATGTGTCATCTTTTAAAACCATGTAGCCCCTTTTTTCTGAAAATCTGCTCTGAATAGTAAAATAAAAAATAAAACTATGACATTATTTGATTAGAAAAGCTTAGCACTCAAACAGCAATACAACAGACTTGTTAATGACCTCAACCTGCAGGAAAAATACACAGTGTGAGGAACAAATTGGAAATGGAAACTCAAAAATGGGACACACTAAAAGAAGCGCTAGTGACATCAGCAAAAGAAATCAGATGTAGAAAAGAAAAACGAGTGGCTAACTGAGATTCTCAATATGAGGCAAAGAAGACAAAAAATGACTCAAAAATACACAAGGGAATAAGGAGCAAATGCAGACAGGCTAAAGAGAAATGGTTCAACAAATTTTCAGAAATAGAAATCTGACAATTATTTGATTTTTGCAAGAATTTTCAAATTAATGTGTTTTTCACTGGAAACAAAGGTGTTTTACTATGATTAAATTATTCATAATTTGGACACCCACTGACACAAAACAAAAACAAGATTTTTTTTGTCTGTGTTAAAAAATTTAAAATAATTTTTTTCAAAAAGTTAAAAATAATTAAAATCTTTAGTCTTTTCTCTTAATAATAGCATAAACATTTTGACAATGAAACTTTGTTTTTTATTAAGTTTGGGCTTTTTAGCATCATGTTATGCTGTTTTGGCAAAAAAAAGTAGTGGTACCTATAAAGAAATTATTACTTCGAATGTCATTTTTAATGGATATCCATATTTAAGCAGTTCTTTTCTTAAACTGTATATATATTTTGTTAACTGGCCTGTGTACTCAAGAAAACTTGATAAAGATGCAATATATTAAATGCAAACAGTATCATCAAATGAACCACTTTGTGAAATAATTTAATTCTAGCCATGAACAATAAACAAAGAAAAACCCTGGTCTAAAGGTATTAAAATAGTTTTAATTTTGTTTTTTTTATATATACATAATACTAATCAGTTTTTCATAGTATGAACACATTAGCTCTAATGGGAGTTTTTTCTACTAATGGAGAGCACATATTTTCTCTTTAATAAGTTTTCTAGAAGACTCCCAGTGTAAATAATGTTTAAATAATAACATATATATTTAGGTACCTCCACAGGAATGCAATACCTAAGGTTCAAAATGAAGTTTTAAAAATATCTTTCCTTGAAGTTTTATTCAAGTTTTAATTTCAAATGAATAGATTAAATTAAATATTTCTAATTAATAAAATACTTTGCTATATTCCAAAACTAATTAAAATTGATAAGAAGTTTTCATTTTGAAATCAATAATATTCACTGATTTTTAGCACCATTTTAGCCATATATGACAGATGTAATTCTCTTTATTAAATCTTTCAAGAATAAAATATTTTTCTGAAATTTTATTTGAGAAATATTAGCAAAGTTAAACTTTAATTAATTTGAAACAAATATTATGTTTAAAATCATAGAACTGCATTATTTGATACAACAGCAGTTTATTTAACAGAGTTCACACAGGCTTGAAAAGGCCTTGAATTTTGAGATTTGTCTTGAAAAGGCCTTGAATTTTGAGATTTGTCTTGAAAAGGCCTTGAATTTTGAGATTTGTCTTGAAAAGGCCTTGAATTTTGAGATTTGTCTTGAAAAGGCCTTGAATTTTGAGATTTGTCTTGAAAAGGCCTTATTTCTATTATTACCTTGAAAAGGCCTTGAAAATCGTATCGTTTATGACAGTAAAAATTTGTGTCAATATATTAAAAATAAAATCAAAATAAATACTTTCTTCTGAAATTGCAGACATCATATTATTTTTTGTAATTGCTGATATAAGAGTTATGTCCCTTTATCACGAAATTACCCGTTGTTATTTATATGCTTTACGGATGCAGCCAAAGTGAAATTCAAAAGTAAAACGAACACAGTGTACCAATCCACAATGGGGAAAACAACAATATTTAATTGCTCTTGGTTGGCCAAATATAAGTGGGTCAGAGAATGTAAATATGATTGTCGGCAGGCATATTGTTGTGTATGTCAAAAGACATTTGTTTTGAGCAAAATGGGTGAAAGTGCATTGAAATCGCACATGACTGGCACTAAACACAAAGCCAAGGAACGCACGTGTCAGGGATTGGCACTCAACTTGACAAGTCACAATTTTGTTCTGAAACCATCAGATTCAACTGACAACCCCAAATTGACATGTAAAATTTCAGCCCCGCCACAAACTGGAACTTCAGATACGAGCTACAAGCTGAAGTCTGTTTTGGATTTCACTTCAAAGAATGACATGCTTCGAGCAGAGATTTTGTGGACATTAAAAACTGTAAGTGACCATGCATCGTATTGATCAAATGAACGTGTTGGACTTGTATTTCAGTTGATGTTCCCTGACAGTGCAGTTGCTAGTAAGTTTGCATGCAGGGAAAGGAAAACGGCCTTGAAAAGTCCTTGAAAATGGACATTGAAAATCTGTATGAACCCTGTTTAAGATATTGACATGTTCACAATTTAACTGACAGAGAGAAGTTTATCAAATGTTTAAGCATTAGGAATGATTCAAATGTATTTTTGGCTCAAATGCATTAATTGTAGTCAATAGAAATCTCCCATGAGGCTTTCAGTCAATTTTTGCAACTCATAATAATTTACACACGACTGATCCCACTAAATGCAGAGCAGAAAGTTCGAACAGTGGCTTTGCCACAAATGTTGATGCATGACCAGGCTTAAACCCATGATCTCAGGTTTTTTTTAATTCTAGGACAGATTCTAGCATTTCTTTTGTCAGACTTTGTATTTTTATAATTGCTTATAATACATACGTCTACACTCAATATCAATAATACGTCTTTTTCATTCACAGATCTCAGCTACAATGGAGAATAAATAAATCACTTTCATTGCTGAACATATAGAAAACAAGAAATTTACTTGTTTATAGTTTCACTAAAAGACACATATACAAATGCACAATAAAGAGAAGCAATATACATGTAAAGTGTGTGGATTAGCATTTTCAGAGAATACATTTCTAAAGATTCATATGGAAACACATGGAGGAGGTAAACTATATCCTTGTGAGGTCTGTGGATCATCATTTTCAAAAAATTCCAAGTTAAAAGAGCATATACTGGAGAAAAGCCATATTCTTGTTAGATGTGTACATCAGTATTTTCACGCTCACATTTGAAAATACATATTCAAACACACACCAAAGAGAAACCATATTCTTGTGAAGTGTGTAAATTTTCATTTGCAAGAGATGATTCTTTAAAAAGACATATGCAAACACACACTGGAGAAAAAACAAAGAAAACCAACAAATCTCTAATAGTCATATATTATTTACAATGCTCAGACTGTTGTTCCCATCTTCATTGCCATATTCCTCTTCAATATCTGTTTATATTTCTGAGATGAGGTATTGTAATTATTTACATTAAAGTTGAATATCTAAGAATTCAGAAGTCAATTGAATTCTTGTGACGCATGTTATTTTGCCTTTTTAGAATCTATAAAAGATGTTATTTACAACTCCCATTTCAATATTTTCTACAGTTTTGATTTTTATAAAGTGTGTGCAACTTCAGAAGGGACAGCTTCAAAGTAGATTAAATGCCAAATTGATAAGCACTATGGATTTATTTTTATAGCACCAGTTTTAAAAAATTTTTGTCAGACTGTATTTTTATAATTGCTTATAATACATAGGTCTACACTTGATATTGATAATATGTCTTTGTCATTCACAGATCTCAGCTACAATGGAGGACAAATGAATCATTCATTGCTGAACATATAGAAAAGAAGAAAGAAATCAAGAAAGAAATTTTACCATGAAATATGTTCATCAGGAGTGACATATACAAAAGCATCCAATATTCCTGTCAAGTTTATTATTGTGGATTCTGGGTGAGGAACTGCACAAAATAATGAACAACAAAAAGGATATGGAGATAGAAAAGTAGGTTATATTGAACATAATATACAAACTTAAGCGCAGGTTAGTAAATCCAGCAATACTATTAGTAAGAAATAAATATATACAAGTCTTGAAGTGAAGTCGTTGGAAATAGTATATCCAAGTATATTATTCTAGCTGAGTGGAGCTCAGAGCTAGTTTGACTTCTGATGTGGTAGTCTCTGGGTAACTTTGGTAACTTACATATCAGTTCTGGTACTCTCCAATAACTTGCACTGATCTCTACGATTACTCTCTCTACTGCCAACTGCAAAGCTGTTCTCTCTATGGCAGGAGTATATATATACTCAGTCGAGTCCATTATCATATACAAAGAGGAGATCCCACAACATTTATAATTTATCATTTTATTCTGGTCTTAAAATAAATATACAAATACATGCTACAGAGAAACCATATTCTTGTAAGATACACAGAATTTTGGCAACATTCCACTTAAAGAAACAAAGATGTGTTTAGTTCTGCACTTGATATTAACATTATCTTTATAGAGTGCATGGATTGAAAATTTCAACATGTGCAAATTGAAAAATGCACATGCAGGCATATAGTAAAAGTCAATTTCCTAAGGTATGGGACTCAGAACTTTAACATAAATCCTATTTAAAATAACACATTTAAACAGACACTGAAGAAATATATAATTGTGAGGTGTGTAAGTTGCTGTTTATGGATAATTTCACTTAAAAAGATATATACAAATGCACAATGAAGAGAAGTAAGATACATGTAAAGTTTGTGGATCTGTATTTCCAGAAAATACCTTTCTAAAGATTCATATGGAAACACACGACGGAGGTAAACCATATCCTTGTGAGGTCTGTGGATCAGCATTTTCCAAAATATCCACGTTAAAAGAGCATATGCAAACACACACCGGAGAAAAACAATATTCTTGTGAGATGTGTGCATCAGCATTTTCACACTGTTCACATTTAAAAATACACATTCAAACACGCACAAAAGAGAAACCATATTCTTGTAAAGTGTGTAAATTTTCATTTGCAAGAGAATATTCTTTAAAAAGGCATATGCGAACACACACTGGAGAAAAACCTTATGCATGTAAAGTTTGTGGGACTGCATTTACAGATAGCACCTCATTAAAGATACATATGCGAACACACACAGGTGAAAAGCCACATGCTTGTGAAGTGTGTGGATCAGCATTTTCAAAAATTTCTAAATTAAAAGAACATGTACGAACACATACAGGTGAGAAACCATATTCTTGTGTGGTGTGCGGATTGGCATTTTCACAGCATTCTGTTTTAAAAAGACACATGCGAAGACATACCGGAGAAAAGCCATATTCATGTGAGCTGTGTGAATCAGCATTTTCTCTGATTTCAGCTTTAAAAACGCATATGCAAAAACACACAGGAGAGAAACCGTATACATGTCAAGTATGTGGGTCAACCTTTTCACGGAATTCTCATTTAAAAACACATATTCGAACACACACAGGAGAAAAACCATATTCTTGTGATATATGTGGATCAGCATTTTCAAGACGTTCATATTTAAAAATACATATTCAAACACACACTGGAGTGAAACCATATACATGTAAAGTGTGTGGATCAACATTTTCAGAGAATACATCTTTAAAAAGACATATGCGAACACATACAGGTGAGAAACCATACTCATGTGAAGTGTGTGGATTAGCATTTTCAAGAAATTATTCTTTAAAAACACACATGCGAACACACACTGGAGAGAAGCCATATACTTGCTTAGTGTGTGAGTCAGCATTCTCACATAATTCAGCTTTAAAAAGACATATGCGAACTCACAATTGAAAGAAATCATATTTTTACAGTGCATTCTCTTATTTCACATGTAAAAATTTCAATGTAAGCACTCACTGAAAAGAAAACAGTTTAAAATTTTGTGGATTTGCATTTCCATGACAGTCAAATTTAAAAATACGCATTAAAATACATGCAGGAGAGAAACCATATTCTTGTAATATGTGTGGATCATCATTTTCATAGATCTCAAATTTAAAAACACATACATGAACATTGATTTTAGAAAAGCATTTTATTCAAAGTGTATCAGTATTTTGTTTAGATAATGTACCCCTAATTCTCTCCAAGGTGTGTTCATGTGTATAAACACACATGAACACACCTTGGAAAGAATCCCTATTCTTGAAAAGTTTTCCAATTTAAAAATTATACTTAAGCATACTAGAAGCAATCATATACTAAATAATTATCTTTGGTTAGTCTTTCTAAAGAACACAAGAAATCGTTTTCTTATGAAATTTATTGAGATTTTTAAACACTCATTTGCAACCTTGTCACATCAATCATGTTCCTGTCTAATATATCAGTTTTAAAGAGCTATTAAAAAGTATGGAAGCACTTCAGTAATAAACAGTATTCTTGAAAAATGTGAGGAAATCTTTTATTTATAGTGTCTATTTATTTGGATTTTGTCAAGTCTAACTGATTTGGTTAAAAATTGTGCGATCAGTTTATATATTGGTTGTAATATAGAATTGATCCCCCACTTTATATAAGCATTATAATTCTGGTTAGTTATGAATCCACCTTTTTTCCCTCAACTATGGGTTACTTAATAAGAAGTATCACTAAAACATTACTTCTAAAAAATTAAACTCTTAGTATCTAGAAATATTGTTAGCATTAAATAACCTGCAAATGGTTGATAAACCATAGAAAAATCAATAAATACTTATACTTTTTGTTTCTCATCACAAGCAAGATAAAACATTTTATACTTGAAGAACTAGTTTACTATGTCCACATAATTAAAGTTGGAGATGAAATCTGTTTTGGTAAACATTTAGCTACTGCTGCTAATTGGAACATTCTCCCTCCAGCAACTGCATGCTTTGCTGCATGGTCATCAGCTTGCAGATGAGTCAAACTCTGGTAGGGTGCTTATCAGGTTATCGTGGGACATAACTGAGCCAGCAAATAGTGCAGATGTTAAACTGGCATAGCTCTTCATTAGACACATGGTCAAACCAATGCACCTTGTCTATGGTCTTGCAGGCATTGGATTGGTAGCCATGAACTACATGCAACAGAAAAGCCTCTAATTGAGAGACTGAAGTCTTTCAGGAGTTTGGAACCATCTCTTAATTGCTGCTGTTCCCACATCCACCCTGACCCAGAGTGGTAGCACCTGTTAGGGTCCCATCTATGAACAAATAGTGAACCCCCAAACAAACAAAAAAATACCCTGAAAATATAAAGATACATATTTTTAGTAGAAATACCAGCAATACACTTATATTAAAAAATAACAAACAATGCTTTTTAGTTGCAATTAAAGGCATAAAATTGTGTTCAAAATATTTATATTTCTGCATTAAGTAACCCATAAAAGTTGAAATGTTGCTAAACATAATTGACCGATCAAATAACCAACATGAAAAAGTCTTTCATGACATTAATCTATATAATGTCCTACAATTTCTTTAAAAAAATCAACTGTATTCTAAAAATTCCATTGTAAAATAAAACACATTTTCCCACTTCTAGTAATTATGTTCACTCAAATGTGTATTTACACAAAAGCTGAGTATCATCTACCATGTATTCAATTGTGAAAGCATAATAATATACACTACCGGCCATAATTATTAGGCCACCCCAGTTGTTTAAAAGAAATTATATATTTCATACTATTCTTAGTATTTATTACCAAATGAAAATAGAATGGTTCTTTTGTTATTATTTCTTTGCATTTACAAGACAAGGAAGCAAAGATGAACTTGTCTGAATCATCCTAAATTTTCTTCATTCTTTCATTGATGAAACTGCAATATAGTTAATTATTAAATATTTATAAATTCATTTGATGCACATGTTATAGTGCAGTATTAACAAAAGAACCATTCTATTTACAATTACATTTACAATTATTCACTTGGTAATAAATATTAAAAAATAGTACGAAATACATTGTTTTTTAAAATACTGGGGTGGCCTAATAATTATGGCTGGTAGTATACATCATATTTTTATGACTTCAAAGCTTCTAAGAAATTCAATTTTGCCATTAAATAATTCATAAGAAGTTGATATGCCATTGAACAAATTGACCTCAACCTTGTTGCCATAAATGCTTGGGGAAATTAAATTTTCTTTTTAGATGGTTCAATTTGCTACCATCTAAAAAAAATAGAATTGATCAAATTTAAAATACATTAAATGAAGTAATTTAATTCAGACTGAATTTTTTAAAAATGTTTTCACTTCTAACATGTGAAATTTTTTTCTGCTTTGTTTTTAGCAAGAAACAACTGTTCTGTAAATGTTGTTTTCAAAATTATAGCTTAGAGGTGTGTACTTGTTCTCAGACATGTATTTTGAATGTTAAATATTTTTGTCATATTTTCATGTTATTCAAAATTCCATTATTAAAATTAAGCCTTCATTAACCTGGATATCACTGAATTGATCTCCCTCTCAATAATGAAAATGGTAAATTTTCACCAAGAAAAATTAGTGTATCTAATATCCACTGCACCACAACATCCAGTGCCCAGTGGGTATAGACGTTGGTTAGTTCCAGTGACTTGACCCAAATAATTGTAAGTTCAAGACCAGTGGTGAGCTATGAAAATGAAGTGTTAATTGAAACCTCAATGAATACAATTTATATACAAGAAACTAAATACCCCCACCACCACCACTGGATAGGAAAAACTGGATGAAGTTAATGCTGGACCATAATTGAAGTTGGTTACATTTTAGATGTGTGTCAGTAAAACACCTCCCCTGACTGACCGCTGTGACTGGTTAAAGACCATCCTTAAATATTCTAATCCAGTCATGTGGGGTGGCTCCAGAATAATTTTTCTTTAGCTGTGGAAAAACCGTTTCTCTGACGTATTTTGAATTTTGCGATTTGATGACCAATCAGGATCCAGAGTTCCGCTACATTACAAAAACAATAATCAATATTTAAAAAGAAATTCTTTAATATTAAAACTGCCTCAGTTTAATGATAATCCTTTAAAATAAATGTCCTGTGTAAAAGCATGAGGTAAATTTAGGTCAAAATAGAAAAACCGTAAATGTAAGAAAACTTGTATAAATGCTACCTTCATAAATTATAATTCATAATTTAAAAACTATTTTTTTTAATTCTTGTTGGTGTTTAGGTACCTTCACTAAATCATTGAAAACACAGCATAGTATGAATAAAATTTTTTTTAATCCCTTCTAACACGTTCAAAATTTTGGTAAAAAATCTTGTTTTGATTTTTGTTAGTAGGTAACCAGATCATTATGAGAGTTTACAATGGAAAACGTAGTAAATTAGTCATATTACATCAATTTGTTTTATTCCGTTAAACACATTAATTTGAAAATTTTTGCAATAATCAAATATAATTGTTGGATTTTAATGAAACTTTCAGGACTAATTCAAAAATGAATGAAATGATTTTTGAATATTATTTTTAAAACATCTTGGTAAGAATATTTTTTTACATCTGTTATCCCACTCCACTTAAATTCATGAAATTTTAAGAAATTAAATTTTTTTTGCGATAAATGGTTTTATTAGTTAAACGCAGAACTCATTGGGGAATGTAAATCATCTATTATTTTTTGTCCTTATTTTCAAAAATCTTTACCCAATAATAAAATAAAAAATGCAATATAACTATGACATTTAATTTTATAAGCTTTTAATTGCTTTAATAAATAATATAAATTAAGGACATTATAGTCTGAAGAAAAAAATGTTCAATGAATAATGAAATTTGAAAAGAATTGTTTTCATTATTTTTTTTTTTTAATTGTAATAATTTATAAAGTTTCAAAAATATTTAAAAATACTTCAAAGATTTGTTCGGGTTAGTTTAAAAATTTATTAAGTGAAGATTATTTTTTTCTTAATCGAAAATTAAAAAGTTTGGTGTAGAGGGTTTTTGAAGATATTACCATCAGGTTGACGACTACGTCTGATTCAAGGACAATAAATTTCAGATTTCTCCTGATCTGATCAAATAACATCTTTAAAACTCTCTTAAAAAATTTATATTAGATTTGATTCCACATTCAAGATTACGAAATAGAAACTATAAGAAATGACAACGATGCAACCTTGAAACAATATGAATAAAATATATATTCAAACAATAATGTACAAGAGTTTCTTTGATTGAAAGAAAGGAAAATGTTCATTGGGAATTTGTGTGAACAACATGCATGTATGTGTTCGAAATAAAATTGGTGCCTAATTGCTACCTGCAATTAGAGTGTGTGTGAAAACCAAAGTCACTCTGCCATATTGGATAGCAGAGGGTCTCCTCATGACTTAGGAAACTGCTGTTTATTAACCCATCATTGCCAGCTGATAGTGGACGCCCAAATGCCAAAATCATGTATGCCTGCTGGTTAAATATCAAACCAAACTGCGCAGAAAAGATATTGCGTGCTTTAAGAATGAAAACACGCCAGACAGTAGAAAATGTATAGGTATAAAACACGACATATGCCTGAATGCATATGTAGGTGTGAATGTACAGATGTGTACGCGAGTACCAAATCGGTGTTACTTCCTATTTGTAGAATAATTTTTAATTATTTTTTGTGTGTATTTGAAGGTTTTTTTTCTATGGCAATTTCTATATGTTAATTAAAAAGTCATGTGTTTCAGAGTTTCTTCCATTTACACAAACAAAATTTGTACAATTATGTCAAACATGTGGCAACAGCTTCCATAATTGATGGTAAAGTTTAATAACTGACAGTAAAGAGAATGAACAAAGTCAATGCTGCCTTGCTATTGTCTCTCTCTCCATGAACATTACAGGAGGGAAATTATATATATATGAGGGTCATTCAATAAATAAGGTGAATTTTTCTAAGGCAAAATTTTCTAATACAGATAGAAACTTACTTCTTTTTTTTTTTTCAACATATTCTCCCAGTAGTGTCACACACTTTTCCCATCTGTACACAAGCTTCTGTATTCTGTCAGTGTAAAAATCTTTGGACTGATGTCTTAGCCAATTTCTCACAGCGCTTTTAATTTTGTCACTTTCAAACTTCTTTACACAATTTAGCCCACTTGTAGACATTTTTTGGCTGAAACACATGGCACAGTTGACATTCTCCTATGAATTTCAACTGGTTTGAACCCTTCAGCAATCAGCAACGAAAAACTTGATAACTGACCTCTGTTCAATCCCGGAGCATGCTTCTTGGTCAGCCATCTTTGTTAATCTCCAAAACTCTCAAAGATTTTTTTCAATCTGCAAAAAAATTAAATCCCTTTGAAAAAGAAGTAAAGGAAAAAAAGTAAGCTTCTATCTGTATTAGAAGTCCTTATACCGAAAAAATTCACCTTATTTATTGAATGACCCTCATATAAAGAGGAGATAAAATGATCAGCATTTATGAAAAAAGAGAATGATAAAAATATGAAAACTTTGTGACATATTTCATTTTGGGAATAAACTTCAAAAGTTTTTTCTGATAGAAATCAAACTGATAATTTCTGATAGAAATCAAACTTATAATTAAAAAGCAGAGAAAAATATTGCAAGAAATGCTACAGATGCTAGTTATAATCAACATCTAGATGTCAAACCAAGAGAGAGTTTATTTCCACTATTCATATTTGGACTATTAGTCCTCATCTTTGTTGCTGTTTTCACAATGTCTCGTCTATTATGCCCTCCAGACATCATCAGGTGTATATTGATTTGGGTAACTTACAGAGAATTCTAAATTTAACAATTTATTTAAACTACAGGATAGACTGTTCTCATTTGCTGTCCATGTCTAGAGATATCTTGTCTAGTTCTTATTTACTGTAGTGCTCAGTTATTACTCACCCACTTCCACTGAGTCCATGTACACCGTGCCTGAACTCACAGACACTATATCTCCAAATTTAAGGACCTACACTTTGATTCACTAGGCCATTATCCTAATTTGCTGTAGAGAAATTGGAGCTTTAAAACTAACTTGCCTGTTGATTACCATACGTGCTTGCTGTTAAGTCAGACCTTTTTTACCAAAATTTTCTTCAAAAAATAGGAATGCAACCTATATACTCAACATATCTGTAAAACTGACATTAACTTTTTAGTAACAGACATTACGGTAATGTGTAGATCTAAATACAAGTACCAGAATGCATACATTAAGAATCGGAAAATTGTCCTTTACTAATCAAGTATGAAACAATCCTACTGACTTTATACAATTTATACAAAAGGAAAAATTTTTAAAAAGTAAGCTTCTATCTGTATTAGAAATCCTTATACTGAAAAATTCACCTTATTTATTGAATGACCCTCGTAGAAATCCTTATACCGAAAAATTCACCTTATTTATTGAATGACCCTCGTAGAAATCCTTATACCGAAAAATTCACCTTATTTATCGAATGACCCTCGTAGAAATCCTTATACCGAAAAATTCACCTTATTTATCGAATGACCCTCGTAGAAATCCTTATACCGAAAAATTCACCTTATTTATCGAATGACCCTCGTAGAAATCCTTATACCGAAAAATTCACCTTATTTATCGAATGACCCTCGTAGAAATCCTTATACCGAAAAATTCACCTTATTTATCGAATGACCCTCGTAGAAATCCTTATACCGAAAAATTCACCTTATTTATTGAATGACCCTCGTATGTACATATATATATATACATATATACAAGAGTCTTTATTACATTACAGAGGATTGTTTGAATACAATCATTCTTTATGAAGTTTGTGAGACTATTTAAATCAAGTCAACAAAAGAAAAAGCTAGAATCATACATTTCTCCTTTTTTTTTAAATGTTATAATGAAAAAAAATATAAAACTGTTAGTGATTACCTTCTGCTATTTTATAAAAAAAGAGCTGAAAAATGTATTTTAAATAATTTAAAGGCCTACTTTGAACTTAAATTTCTGTTCTTTTTGAGAGATAATGACCTGAAGCTAATCCTAATTAATAAAAAATAAACTTTTTTGACATTTTTTAAACCTTGGCACGTTTCTTTCATCACTTATTGAACCACCATTGTATTAAAAAAATGTAAATAGCAAATTTAAAATTCTTTTTAAAATATATGTTCTAAGTTTGTGTTTTGAAGTCTGTTATTAAATTTAATGTAATTAACTGGATTTCTTTTTAAAGAAATGCTTACTCTTTACTCTTCATATTGAACTCACAAATCTTAGGTCAAGTCACTGGATTCAACTAACAGTTTTATTCAATTAAAGTCACATTTTGTTTTATGTTAAATCAAATATTAGTTTGAATAATACATTTATTGTTTGCACTATTTATGTTCAGATTATTGTTCTTGTCTTTGTTCTTGCTATCACAATATTGTGACCTTCCTCAGGGGTATACTGATTTGGAGAAGCTACAGGGAATTCTGAACTGAACCCTTTATTTAATTTGCAGGGGTGGACTGATCTTGTTCCACTGCTCATGTTTAGGGATATTGTCTAGTTGTTATTTTTATTTAGTATTGGATATACATGTAAAGAAAGATAGCCAAATTTTTGTGATAACAAAGATGAATAAAAAAGGTCCGAATAGTGCAAATAGTATATGTATTATATAAGCTAATTTCTAACTTAACATGAAATAGGATTTATACTGCAGTCTATAGAAATACAGTCAAAGTTATTACATTTTTATAATTAGAAATTGTTATAATGGAGAACCAACAAATCTTTAATAGTCATGCATTATTATTTACATTGTTCGGACTGTTGTCCTCATCTTTGTTGTTATATTCACCTTCAATATCTGTCTACATTTCTGAGATGAGGTATTGTAATTATTTACACTATTTACATTGTTTGGAATGTTGTCCTCATCTTTGTTGTCATATTCACCTTCAATATCTGTCTATATTTCTGAGATGAGGTATTGTAATTATTTACACTATTTACATTGTTTGGAATGTTGTCCTCATCTTTGTTGCCATATTCACCTTCAATATCTGTCTATATTTCTGAGATGAGGTATTGTAATTATTTACACTATTTACATTGTTTGGACTGTTGTCCTCATCACCTTCAATATCTGTCTATATTTCTGAGATGAGGTATTTTGCCTTTTTTAGAATCTATAAAAGATGTTATTTACAACTCCCATTTCAATGTTTCTACAGTTTTGATTTTTATAAAATGTGCAATTTCAGAAGGGACAGCCTCAAAGTAGATTAAATACCAAATTGATAAACACTATGGATTTATTTTTATAGCACCAGTTTTAAAAATTTTTTGTCAGACTTTGTATTTTTATAATTGCTTATAATACACAGGTCTACACTTGATATTGATAATACGTCTTTGTCATTCGCAGATCTCAGCTACAATGGAGGACAAATAAATCACTTTCATTGCTGAACATATAGAAAACAAGAAATTTACTTGTTTATAGTTTCACTAAAAAGTACATATACAAATGCACAATGAAGAGAAGCAATATACATGTTGTGGTGATACCCAGCAAAAGCGATGGACCGGATGTTTGCGCTTTCACGACCAAAAAGCAAATGACCAAAAGTAGTTTGTGCACATCTGGGTTCACGCAGATGTTCCGGTTGAAAATGAAAAATTAATCAAATATTAAATTTCCAGTTTGTGAGCCTATGCAAATTTTATTTATCAGCCAATAGGAAACCCAGAACCAAATACAAGTGTGAAATCCCAAATGAGCTGCTGTGATCCAAAAAATAGATATAAAAAGCGGATGCAGAAAGCATTGAAGGACAGACCGATGCAGGCTGACACACACACGGACTGAGAGGAGTGTAATCAGTATCCCCTTGACCTAAGTCAAGTGGCTTACTATCCTAGCTTTCACTGTCTCAAAACTACTTACTGACCTAAGGAGCGAATACATCAAAGACGTTCCTTACTTACAATACTCTCACATTCCTAAGCATTAATTCTCTTTTCAGCATTTTATTGCCATGAACATTTTGACCTCCGTTAGACCCATACTTCATGTATTACTTCAATTGTAAAAACCTTAATTGATATGTGTATATATAAAATGTTATTTTTCTACTCAAATTGCCTTTCTTGATTTGTAATCATTTTATGACTTATAGTGGGGTATCTACAACAAGGCCAAATTCTGTTAACCTGCAAGAGTATACAACTACCCTTCACTACTAACAGAAAAGAATAGATAAGCAACCCACTATAGGTTTTTATATGGGTAAATTCATTGGATCTTAGAATATATTAACATTAAGAAATGGGATTATCTGTTACTGGGAGCTGATGAAACTACTGTTGTAATGCCTATTCTTTTAATGTAACATATATAGTACTGTGCAAAAGTATTAGGACAAGAACTATTTTATCTTTTATGAGGCATAGTGAAAGAAAATAAACAATTTATTTAAAGTAATTTTATTGATTTACTCAACAAATGCTTTAACAAGAAAAATACTTGCTACAAAATAAATTTAATATTTAGTATAATAGCCTTTTGCTTTGATCACAGCCTTCATTTTGTCAGGCACTGACATCACATGCTTCTTCAATGTATCTAATGATATCTCCTGCCAAGCAGCTTGTATTTGTTTCCAAAGTGTGTCTTGTGAAGTAACATTAGATTTATCAATTCAAGAGGAGGGAATAAGAAAAAAGTCAGTCATATCCAAGGATAATGGTATAATGAATAATTTCAAAATAACTTTTTTATTAGAAAATAGGAAAAATTAAATATAACTTCTTTTTAATACATTTCTTTTACACTTAGTTTTAAATAATCAATATTTATTAGCAATTTACTTGGCTTTTCACCCTGTATTTGAATTTCAGTGAGGTTTTAGGAAAATCAACCCTGTCTTAATACTTTTGCGCACTATCGGTAGTGTGTAAAAGTGTTTGAACAGCGGGGATTTGAAACTTTATTTTGATGCCTCATAAAAGATAAAATAGTTCTTGTCCTAATACTTTTGCACAGTACTGTATATATACATATGTCATGTAAACTGAGAAACATTTTTATATGTACATACACATACAAAATATTCCATACATGTTCATTTAAAAGTAATTCTTGTTTTAATATGTGGTGATACTGACCGAGCATAGCGATGGACCGGATGTTTGCACTCTCACAAAAGCAAATGACCAAAACTTGGATTACTTGAATTGTAAAAACCTTAATTGATATGTGTATATATGAAATGTTATTTCTCAACTCAATTTGCTTTTCCTGATTTATAATCTTTTTATGACTTATAGTGGGCTATCTACAATGAGGCCAAATTCCGTTAATCTTCAACAATATAACTACCCTTCAAAAGAACGAACCCCCACTATAAATACATGTAACACATTTCTGACTAATAAAATTAACCCCGAATCACAACATTGCCTCTTTGTAATTTTTCAATTTTCTTTTAATCTCTGAAAACTCTTTAATAATAGTTAAACATGTTAGATTGAGATACGTTTCCTACTTTGTTCCTTTATTCTCTCTCTCTCACTCTCTCTCTCTCGCCATATATATACAAGCAGTATAGCCCGGCATTGCTCGGGTGTAATGAAAGCTTTAAAATTAATCCACGGTCCTGGAGCTCAAACTCACCTAAAGAATATTTGTGTGAAGTTTGGTGAGAATCAGATAAACAGACACACACACAAACATCTTGCCTTTTATATATATATATATATTATCTATTTTCTGCACTATTGTAAGAACTGAAACCTTGAAACTTCTGAATATCGTTTCTTATGTCTTTGTCTATGAGTGTATCAAATTTGATTAAAATCGGACCACTCCTTCTATAACCCGATTTTTTCGATTATCGATTTTCGATATTTATCAGCGTTACCTTGACACAAAACCTAGCTAAGAACACTCGCAGACGCTTATAGTACAACTGTGTAAACTTTCAAGAAAATCGGTTCAGCTGTTTTGGAGTCTATAGGTAACAGACACACATACACACACATACACACAGAGACAAAGTTTCATTTATAAATCAGTTTATTAGGCGTGTATAATGATATGCTAAAAAGTCTGCCTTCTTCTACCAAGCACTTATAGGCTAGAGGTTGAATCGCTGACTGACTTCAGTTGGGTTTCAATCCTGTGTTAAAAGCAATCGGAGTCTAACCATGCTGATGAGCTGTAATACAGCGAAACAAATCTGTCTGCAGATGACTACTGTTGAATTGTGGTGATGTTTAGTACAGGGATTGTTTTCACTGGTTTACTGATAAAAACATTTTTGGTAAGCAGTGTTTTTTTTTTTTGTTTTTTTTGTAAATTGCTCGTTATCAAGTTAGAGACAGAGTGTTAACAGAATTAATGTGGAAAAGTTTGTCACTTAAATGAGCAGAGTAATGCCCTCTTCAAAGTTTTGTGAAGGCATCATTATGTTGTCCTGAATTGAAAAAAAAGCTCTGAGAAATGAAGATGTCATAACGTTGCCTTCACGAAGCTTCAAGTTAAGTGACAAACTTCTTCACATTTTATACATATATAACGTATTAAAAGCATAAAATGAATTTTACTGAAAATAGAACAACCCTGTTTTCCAATGACTGGATAGGATTTTGCTGAATAGCAAAATTGTTTCTCTGAATTACTTCCCTTGATTTATTTCTTAATTTGATCAGTGACGAAAGGCATTTTTTGTCTTTTAAAAAAAAAACTTTGAAATTTCTTGATTTGTGGTTTTAAAGAAGACAGCTCAAACCAAATTTACGAAGAAGTAAGTTATCTGAATTTGTTTGCTTACAAATCAATATGGCTTTTTATAAAGTGTTTTAAGTATCGTACTCACAACTGTTTCAATTTTTTTCATTTTCTCTCTCGTTATCGTAAAAAGTCATTAAAAAAAATTTTTTTTTTAGAAACTTAATATTTTCGGATCTAAGTTACTTATTTTTCTTGTTCTCATATTGCCATTGCCTTCAAGGAAGATAAACAGACGAATGAAGAAGATATAGACTCTTAGAATCATCTGAATTTCTTTTTTTTTTTATTTAATTGTTTGTTTTGTTTTACAACCAGATTTGCAGAAGGATTTATTTTTCACTCAAAGAATTTAGTTAAAATAATTTCAGATTTATAAAAGTTTTTCATTCAAATCAAAACTTTATCTAGAATCAGATAAATAATTTCTATTACTTTTTTTATTTTGAAAATTTAAAATTTTCACTTATAAATAATTATTGTCAAGAAATGATTCTTTAGGGCACTTGCACCGGTGTCATGTCACAGATCGTCCCTTAAAAGAAATTTATTTTGAATGAATGCAATCATTCAGTTACGAAGTAAAAACTAGTTTGTGACATTATTTAATTTCAGTCGGAAAAAAAAAAGCTACAACCATCTTCTTTCTCCTTTTCTTTTTTCTACATTTATTTTAAAATTCACAATAAATGAATACAAAAAAAATGTTTAATCTTTTTGTTTGACCTAACCGCTGCTGGTGCAAGGAAAATATTTTTATAACCAACATTTCGAATGTGCAACAAAGAATTAGAAAATTTAACCAAATAATTTTTTAAATATTTTGGTTTTTCTTCTTAATGATAACAAAACCATCGACGATAAAACTTTATTGTTGTGAAATTTGATGCCATTTTTCTTCATCGTGATATTCATAAACTTTTAAAACCTATCTGTAGACTTCAACTGCCGGTTTTTTGTTTGTTTCTTCCTTTGATCTCACAAGCTACTGTGCGTAAATAAAACGTTATTTTCATTCTGCTTTAAGTATTTATTTATTTTACAAAATTCAATAACAGACTTCAAAATACATCTCTAGGAAAAATATATTTTAAAGAGAATTTTAAATTTGCTGTCAGTGTTTACAATACATTTTTCATGAATATTTTTTTATAACATTGACACGTTTTTTCGTCACACACAGTGATGCAAACTACATGTCAATGTTTTAACAAATATTGAAAGAAATATCTATGTACAAAAATTATTTTTAATTCGGATTAGTAGCTTCAGGTCACATTATCTCTCAACAAACAGAACTGAATTTTAAGTTCTAAGTAGGCATTTAAAATTATTTAAAATACATTTTCTTTTCTTTTTTAAGAAAGTCCGTTGGCGATAGCTTTTTGTTTCTTTTCTTTTTTACTTACTTTTAAAAAAGACACATTGACTTGGAAATTCTTGAAAAATCAAATAATTGTTGCATTTCAATGAAACTGATTGAAAAATTTTTGAAAATTTCAAAAGATTCCAGTCAAATTTCTGTTTGAAATACAGAGTATTTTGCTTACTGAGTAAATAAATTTAATCATTTTTTTTTTTTTTTTTATAAGCGTTTCACCCCGAGCAAGGCATGTCACTGCCACTACTGTGCAGGGGGCTACGTAGAGTGGAGAAAGGCTGGTTAAATATAGGAAATAACAGAGGGTGGGTGATAGGCGGGTGAGGATACCGAGAATGAGGGTTGGGTAGATGAGAGTGTTGTGAGAATAGTTGGGAGTTAGTGTGATAGGAGGTGTCTATTGACCCTACATTTAAACACCTGGAGATTGTAACTGTCGGGAAAGCAGACTTGTGGAAGGGAGTTCCACAGGCGGGAAGCGCGAGAAAAGAAGCTGTTGGAGTAGAATTTACGGTTACATCTTATTTGTTTAACTGTAAAAGGGTGGGACCTAGTTGCTAATCTAGTATCTCGTGTAAATTCATGCTTAGGCGGCACCAGTGATCTAAGCTCATTGGAGCAGAAGCCATGAAAGTACTTGTAGAAGAGGCACAGGGAAGCTACATCACGCCGGTGTGAGAGCGGCTGCAGCCGGTCTGCCAAGTCAGTATCAACCACGTTACAGATCCTCCTTTGTATTTTGTCAAGAAGCCCAAGGAGAGCAGCAGGGGCACCCGACCAGATATGGCAGCAATATTCAATACACGGGCGGATGGTAGATTTGTATATGTGCAGAATAGTTTCAGGAGGGAAAAATTTCCAGGCCCTGCACAGAGAGCCGACTTTCATTTAGCTTTCAATTAAAATTAAGTTTTAAGAAAACTTTTTTTTATTTTAAAAAATTTAATTTAAAAGTTTAGCAGAGGTGTAGCGGATAAGAAATTAATTAAAAGCAACACCCTTCTTCTTCACTTTTACAAAAATTCACAATGATGTGTGAAATATTGGTTTTCCTAACTATAAAAAGGATTGACCATGTGCTTTAACAAAATAAAGTCGAAACCAGATTTCGCAAGTAGGTGTTAAAATGATTTTTGATGAATGAAACTGACTTGCAAGACTTGAGGACTTCACGAGCAAGTGCGAAAATCTGAATACTATAAAAGGCCCCAGTCATCGTCAATCACAGTCACAGATGGAAGCTGCAAAACAAACATCTAAAAATTTAACTTCAACTTCAAGCGAGTCGGACACTGTCCTCTTTCTCCTTCTCTTTCAACAATTGCTATTACAATCATTTTGTATGAACTCTTAATACCCTAAACTTGTAATCTTCCATCAGTAATTTGCGCCAAAAAAATTTTCAAGGAACTGCCAAAAATATTATTTCAATCATGGTGACCAACAAGACAATATGGCTATCTCCTCTCATCAACCAGTTCTCCTGTCATCATTCTTCACTTCAGCCAACTCATAATGGAATTGATGCTTCCACAAAGCTTTTTGAATTAAAATTTGCTAGTAGTATAGCCCAGCGTTGTTCGGGTGTAATGAAAGCTTTAAAACTAATCCATGGTCCTGGAGCTCAGACGTATTGGACATTGGCACGAAAGACTAAAAAGCAATAGTTGTTTCCAGTTAAAGCAAAATTGTAGACTGAAAGAAAAATGAATGGATGTAAGTCAAATTTTGATTTCCTGGTATCAATATCAAATTTTCTGCATTATTCTAAGAACTGCAACCTTGAAACTTCTGAATATCATTTCTTATGTCTTTGTCTATGAGTGTATCAAATTTGATTAAAATCGAACCACTCCTTCTATAACCTGATTTTTTCGATTATCGATATTTATCAGGGGGGTACCTCAACACAAAACCTAGCTAAGAACACTCGCAGACGCTTATAGTACAACTGTGTAAATTTTCAAGAAAATCGGTTCAGCCGTTTTGGAGTCTATAGGTAACAGATACACACACACAGACAAAGTTCCATTTATAAATAAGTTTAGATATTCAAAGTCATTCTCATTCAGCACTCATCTCTTCTCCATTGGCCAGAGAAACTTAACATGTCGACTCAAAGACATCTCTCGCTCATTTCATTCAGCACTTTCTCTGGGAATCACAACGATGTACAGTGCCATATTCTGAGACGATGGAAACTCAACAATCACAAGCACCATCAACCGTATCAACACCACAACATAATACGACATTACTGGCCTGCAAAATTTAAACAATATTTCTAGACTGTGGAAATGAACAATTACAAAAATGTACCTTGTTACAATTTTTTCTAATTTCCGCAGGCGTATTGTGAATCACGTGTATTTCCAAACAGCTACATTCACTCATTGTACATATACACACGCGACAATCACGTGATAATCTTGCTTTCCCCCTTTTTCACGGGATGTATATATAGCAGACACGTGGTACACCCAATCAGTTGGCAGCAGTTCACAAGCGACACCAAGCAAGGCAGTTCACAGCTGCCTGCAATAGCGGCATGCTATTGCAGAGTTCGCATTCTTCAATATCAAGTAATTCTCTCACACACCCACACTATTTGCAAGACGCAAATAGATGCCTTTTATTTCTTTAAATAGCACTTGTACAAATTATTACAATTAGCACAAGAAATCCTTCCACGCATGTCATGTAAAATATTAAGTCCAGCTCACATTCTCTTACAAATTCATTCTTCTGTACACTACAAGGATGAACATTATTCACAAAGTCTAGCATTTGCACAATTCTTTTATCAGTAATATTCCCCACACAAATTATCACACTGATAAATCTTTCAGCGACAATGAACATTTCAACTTACCTCAAAAGCTTTAACATAACTTCATGCAGATCATGGAAGACATTTTCAAACAGACACTTTCAACATCTGTGTAATGAATGTATTTCTTGTTATTGTTAATACACTTTATAGTTACAATTGATACTTTGTCAATTTCATTCAACTTTCCATTTGCTTGTTTAACGAATGATTTCAACACTTATAAAAATAATTGTTGGTATCCAAGAATTTAGTTAGGAAGTTCTTTAGGAAGTGGCCTTGTGCCATGTAAAATTCAAACCTAAATTAACCTTGTCAAGCCCCAACACCACACTATTGGCAACAAACAACCTTCTGATAATAAGTCTGATGATAATTCTGCATAAAACTTGTAAGATATGTAGGGAGTTCGATTAAGTCTGACACAAGGCCAAATCAAAGAAACATTCCTATATAGATACGAAGAGACAGAAATGTTAATTTTTTCAAAATTTCATAAAATGTAGATAACATATTTAAAAAAGAATTACCAGGAATTTCTAGGAAAAAACATTTCTGAAATAACTTAATTCATTTGTGAATAAGTCCTGAAAGTTTCATTAAAATCTGACAATCATTTAATTTTTGCAAAAATTTCCATATTAATGCGTTTTTCAATGTAAACTCTGGTAAAATTTTGGTCTGCCACAGATAAAAGAAAACAAGATTTTTTTACCAAAATTTTGAATGTGTTAGAAAGGATTAAAATTTAAAAAAAAAAAAAAATGGAAAAATACTTTATCTTTCAGGTTTTAGTTGGTCGGCAACTTTTCTTAGAGATTCTTTTGGCAGCATATAAATCCTTAAATCAAAGCCAGAGTTGATAATGTCAGCAATTCTGTTAACAACTAACTACTCTCTTCTGAAAACCTCTTTTTATAGGGACTAACACCTAATTTGCATATTCTAGAATCTTTTAGAGTTCTCTCAATTTTAATGGAACATTCTGGCATCTTCCAAAACGTTCTATTCCTAATTTCTCTATTTTTGCGACTACTTCATGAATTAAAACTCTTTTGTAATAACAAGTAGGAATCAATAGAGTCTCTTACTACAACTTTTTAGACATTATTTTTATATATAAATGCATCCTCGTAACACTTTTCTCTTGATAATAAAATAAACATTTGGAAAATAAAACTTTATTTCATTAAGTTTGGGATCTTTTTTCTAAATGCTATGCTGTTTTTTCAGTGAATTAGTAAAGTTTGAGTTTTGTAATTTACATTATCCATAAAATCTGGTAAAAATATTAAGGATAATATGGTCTTAAGAAAAAACATTTTCAATGAATAATGAATCTTTACAAGAATTGTTTCCATTTTTAAAGCCAGCATTTCCAAAATTCAATAAAACCTTAAATTATGGAGAATATTTTTGTAAAGTTTTAAGATTACTGAATACTTGAAAATCATATTAAAAAGGCATTCATTTAATTTTCTTCAATTATGTTTTAGAGAAAAATTCTTCATAAAAGAACATTAGATCTGCTAACACATCAACACAGCTACTGTTGGGTTAAAAAATGCATGTATGCAATATTTTAAAGTAAAATTAAGTTAATATCAGACCTTAGGTATCATGTTTTCTGTGGAGATCCCTACATAAATTAGTATGGGAAATTTTAGCCCATTTTATTGTGGTGAAAAACTCGCTGATTTGAAAATTTTAGCAAAAAACAACTGTTAGATTTTAGTTAAACTTTAAGAACTTATTCATTTTTGTCAAGAACTTTGAAATAAATAGCAGGAGCACCCAACCAGATATGGCAACAGAATTCAATGCATGTACAAATGGTTGATTTATAAATCTACAAGAGCCTTCAACTTGTCAACACCTTAGACACCTACCTCCATATTACAAAATGCATTTCTGCGATATTTTAAATTAAAAGTAATATTAGTTTCAAATCAGAAGAATTAAACTTCAAATCAATTCATTACTCAAACTTTCAGAAAATATATTTCATTTTTCAAATATTTTTTAATAATGAGTATTCAATTGCGATAGCTAGAAATGACTAAATGAGTTATTCTTTGCAATTAAAAAAAAGTCTCCTTCTAGTCAATTTCAATGAGTTTTGTAATATAGTGAAGTATTTTTCTTATTTGAAATGTTAAATTTAACCTATTAGCTTGAAGTTAAAACTAAAATAAAAGCTTCAAGAAATATTTTTGATTTTAAAAAATCCATGTTAAACCTTAGGTATCACATTTCTTTGAAAGTACCTACTGTAGTTCTCCCATTATCAAAAATAGTTGTTAGCTCAACTATTGATAACTACTAAATAGTTTTGTGGAACTTTTTTCAAAAGTTCCACATGCTGGAATTACCTCCCCGGGCCAATAGCAAGAAGCCTTTTTCCTGACAAATCAACCTGATGAAATTTGAACCTGGGTCTGCTGGTTGGAAAGCAGACATTTAAGCTACTTATAGTGAAACATTAAATATGCAGTACAATCCGCCTTTAAATTCTGATGTGTACTCAAGGCCTAGCATCTCTCTCTCTCTGTCTCTCTCTATGTCTTTCACTCTGTCTTTGAATTTCTGGGATGAAGAGTTATTATTCAGCACTATTTTCACTTCAACAATAATCAAATCGTGACAACTGTTTCAGCATTACCATATACACTCACGGATAGGTCATGCTAGTAGATAGGTTGCCCCATTAGTTTGGAATTGTCAAAGTGGGTATTTGTAGTTGACTCGCAGATATGTTGCACTATAATCTGTAGATTTACATGGCTCTTTTTAGCGTAAATATAACTAATATTTGTTAAATGTTTTAAAATATTCACCGTTATTTTAAAACTTTTCATATATTAAACCACAAGAACAGTGTTTCCTCATTCAGATATAGTTATTAAACTTCATCAGGACTGAAACCCAAAAATTCTTCTTCATCATCATCACTGTCAAATATTCTTTGCATTTGTTTGTTCAGTTTATTTTCTCCCTTATGCTCAAGCCCAGGGTACTCACCTGGACTACTGATACACCTCAGTCTGCTTCAGATTCTTAAAGTACAACTCTTTTACAAATTCTTGGAATACAAGCCTATGCAGAGCGTAAAACAGCAACCACACTACGTGTGAAAATAAATCAAATACGCATACTCTATACATGCTATAGGGCAAGGTCATAATTCAAACTATAAACAGTGTCAAATATACAAGGACTGGAAATGGAAATATTATGAAATGTGCGTTGTGGTGCATTGGATATCGACTCGAAACAAGAAATCGGGGAGCTGAGTCCGAATTCCAGCCGAATTTATTGCATTCACTTACATGCAAATACCCTTGGGAAAGGTATTAATCTGTCTCTTCCTTCCAGTTATAGGTTAAATAGCAGGACAGATTGGGTTCTATAGCCTTGGTCGGCAATCAGTCTACTGCAGAAAGTAATGGCAACCTACTGTGGGATAATCTTCTGCCTAGTCAGTCATGTCTCTTGCCCAAAGTTAATGTCAGTTTTACAGATATGTTGAGTATATAGGTTGCACTCCAATTTTTTTAAGCAAATTTTGGTAAAAAAGGTCTGACTTAACAGCAAGCACGTATGGTAATCAACAGGCAAGTTAGTTTTAAAGCTCCAATTTCTCTACAGCAAATTAGGATAATGGCCTAGTGAATCAAAGTGTAGGTTCTTAAATTTGGAGATATAGTGGCTGTGAGTTCAGGCACTGTGTACATGGACTCAGTGGAAGTGGGTGAGTAATAACTGAGCACTACAGTAAATAAGAACTAGACAAGATATCTCTAGACATGGACAGCAAATGAGAACAGTCTATCCTGTAGATTAAATAAATTGTTAAATTTAGAATTCTCTGTAAGTTACCCAAATCAATATACACCTGATGATGTCTGGAGGGCATAATAGATGAGACATTATGAAAACAGCAACAAAGATGAGGACTAATAGTCCAAATATGAATAGTGGAAATAAACTCTCTCTTGGTTTGACATCTAGATGTTGATTATAACTAGCATCTGTAGCATTTCTTGCAATATTTTTCTCTGCTTTTTAATTATAAGTTTGATTTCTATCAGAAATTACCAGTTTGATTTCTATCAGAAAAAACTTTTGAAGTTTATTCCCAAAATGAAATATGTCACAAAGTTTTCATATTTTTATCATTCTCTTTTTTTCATAAATGCTGATCATTTTATCTCCTCTTTATATGAGGGTCATTCAATAAATAAGGTGAATTTTTCAGTATAAGGACTTCTAATACAGATAGAAGCTTACTTTTTTTTAATTTTTCAATGTAGTCTCCCAGCAGTGTCACACACTTTTTCCATCTGTGCACAAGCTTTCGTATTCCCTCAGTGTAAATATCTTTGGAATGCTATCTTAGCCAATCGCTCACAGCACTTTTGACTTCATCATCACTTTCAAACTTCATGCCTCTCGTGAACTCTTTCAAGGAACCAGACAGGTGAAAGTCTGAAGGGGCAAGGTCTGGGCTGTAAGGTGGATGAGGGAGCAGTTCCCAGCCCAGCTCATTGGTCTGCTCTGTTTGGGCTGTTGTGTGAGGCTTTGTGTTGTCTTGATGCAAGGCGACTCTATGTGACTAATGGCCCCTATGTTTCCCAACAGATAGGCTCAATGTCATCCACTGTCACTTTTTCGTCAGACTGAATGAGGTCATTGATTGATTTGATCACCTCAGGAGACCTCACTTCTGTAGGCCTCTCAGGCCTGTCTTCATCCTCAACACTGCTCCATCCTTCTTTAAACAATTTAGCCCACTTGTAGAAATTTTTTTGGCTGAAACATTTGGCACCATACACAGTTGACATTCTCCTATGAATTTCAACTGGTTTGCACCCTTCAGCAACTAAAACCTTGATAACTGACATCTGTTCAGTCCTGGAGCCTGCTTCTTGGTCAGCCATTGTTGTTAATCTCCAAAACTCTCAAAGTTTTTTTTCAATCTGCAAAAAAATTAAATCCCTTTGAAAAAGAAGTAAAGAAAAAAAAATTTAAAAAGTAAGCTTCTATCTGTATGAGAAGTTCTTATACTGAAAAATTCACCTTATTTATTGAATGATCTTCGTATGTGAAGTAAAGGAAAAAAATTTAAAAAAGTCAGCTTCTATATGTATTAGAAGTTCTTATACTGAAAAATTCATCTTATTTATTGAATGACCCTTGTAAATTTAGATGAAAAAAATTATTTTTAATCCTTTGAAACTGAATAGCTGTTATACCAGTGCATATACCTAAGCATCCATAATATGGGCTAAATTCACATGTGCTTTGTTTACAAAGACAATTTTCTTCACACCATTAACTTTGCCCATAATTTGGCTTGAGTATTTCAGCCTATCAAGGAACATTTTATCTTATACTAAGCTACTTAAACTGGATGAAATGCACAAGTTTTTATGAGCAAATTTTCTACTTTTTTAGTGTGTAGCTTTGTGAGATGGACAGCAGGGGCCAAAAGTGGGAGATTTGTACTCATTAGTGGGTCAAGGTTCAAAGGGTTAATGAAGTTGTGAAATTAAGCACAGTATAATTTAGACTTTGATCTTCAAAAATTTAAATGCAATGTCAATTGCTATCTTCTGTCTTTTTAATTCCTGTTCTTTTATTGTTTTCTCACCTTAATGTTTTCTTTTCACACTCAGGAGCCCCCTTGCTTCTTAGTGGCTTTATTGCCTAGCTTGGGGGTGAAAAAAATTTAAAAAATGTCATGAAAGAAGAAATTAATTTTACAGGTGCTTATTTTAAACATAATTTATTTTATTGTTCTTTTTTTTTCTCATTATAATAATGTTTTTCTTTTTCTCATATTTTTTTCACACACAGTAACCCTTTGAAAGTACGGTGGAGTGGTGGATAGCAGCCTGGATTGAAGAATTGAAGAGCCAAGTTTGAATTTCATTTAAGTTTGTTACCTCAATTTACATGCAAATACCCTTCAGAAAGAAATTCTTCTCTTTTCTCTAGCGATGGTTAAATAAAAGGTCAGGCTTGGTCAAATGGTCTAATCTTGTATAGATTAGAACTTTTAGAGAATACGTTTCTAAAAATTCATGTGTGAAGGGAAAACCATATGTGGATCAACATTTTCTCAAAGATCCAAGTGAAAAGTACACATGCAAAACACTCAGTGAAGAAATATATAATTGTGAAGTGTGCAGATTGCAATTTTTGATGGTTCTTTTTTAAAAGCACATATACAGATGTACAAAAAAGAGAAGCCTTATACACTACCAACCATAAGTCTGGGACCACCTAAATTTTTTTCACAAAGTTTATAAAATTCCATTTTTAGCAGAATCAAATTTGCCGAGTTTGTATTTTGTATTATTCTTATGCAGATGTCAAGTAAAAAATAGTATTCTTTTCAACTTTAAAGTAAACATTTACTCAGTTTGCTACTTGACTCCTCTTATTGTGATTTTTTTTGCCAAAAATTCAGATTTATTCAGATATTATAATTACGGTATAAGTTATTTTTGTAAACCATATTACTACGGTATAAATGGCAAGGAAAAAACAGATTAGCATTGAAAAAAGAGCTCAGGTTGAAATTCTTTCGAAAGAAGGATATTCTGAACGTGTTATCGCTAAAAAATTAAGCCTATCAAAAAGTGGCGTGCATTATTGCCTTCAACGACTTCGTAAAACTGAGTTAAATATTGACAGAAAAAGATCTGGTAGGCCCAGAGTAACAACTATTGTAGAGGATAGGCACTTGATCATATCTAGCAAGAGTAATAGAAGAAAAACCGCTCCGGAATTAACAATTGAAATGAATTCTACTCGGCAACATCCAGTATCTGTTACTACTGTTAAGAGACGACTTCATTCTGCTGGGCTTAAAGGCTGTGTAGCAGTTAAGAAACCACTATTAAAGAAGGAGAATAAGGGATGAAATTGATCGTACAGTTTGAAATGAACTTCCTAAAAATGAACAAATATTGTTTAAATGCTTGCAGGATGCTTGGAAATCACTTTCACCAACTTATTTTTAATAGTTATTAGAAAGAATGCCAAGGATTTGTTCTGCAGTAATAAAGGCTCATGGTGGTTTCTTTGATGAAAAGAAAATATGAATTAACTTTAATTAAATTTGAAATTTATGTTAATTTTAGTTGTAATTATTGTACAATTGTGAGCAAGAATGAAATATATCTATATTCTTCTAAGACATAAAATTTGTTATTTCTTTCTCTTAGAGAATAAATCTAAGTGATTCCAAACTTATAGTTGGTAGTGTATATATGTAAAGTGTGTGGATTAGCATTATCAGAGTACATATTTTTAAAGTTTCATGTGGAAACAAATGAAGGAAAGAAACCATATCTCTGTGATGTTTGTGGATTAGCATTCTCAGAGAGGCCCAAATTAAAAGAACACATACAAACACACACTGATGATAAGCCATTTCTATACAAATTGTGTTAATCAGATAATACCTCTTTAAAGATGCACATGCAAACACACATTCTGGTGGGGCATGTAGGAATAACAATTTAAAAAAACATTTGCAAGAACACACAAAGAAGCCACCTTATTTTTGTGAGGTTTGTGGATCATAATTTTCAAAACATTCTGCATTTAAAAGACACATGCAAACACACACTGCAGAAAAATGTATACATGCCAAATATGTGGGTCAGCTTTTTCACGGAATTACTATTTAAAAATACATATTCGAACACACACAGGAGAGAAACCATATTCCTGTGATGTGTGTGGTACAGCATTTTCAAGAAGTTCATATTTAAAAGTACACATTCAAACACACACTGGAGAGAAACCATATTCTTGTGAATTATGTGAATTCACATTTTCTCAGTATTCATCCTTAAAAAGACACATTCAAAAACACACTGGAGAGAAGCCATATACATGCAAAGTGTGTAGATCAACATTTTCAGAGAATACATCTTTAAAGAGACACATGCAAATACATACAGGAGAGAAACCATATCCTTGTGAAGTTTGTGGAGTTGCATTTTCAAGAAATTATTCTTTAAAAACACACATGCAAACACACACAGGAGAAAAACCATTTTCTTGTTATATGTGTGGGTCAGCATTTTCAAGATGTTCATATTTGAAAATACACATTCAAACCCACACAGGAGAGAAGCCTTATTCTTGTGATTTGTGTGGATTGACATTTTCACAGAATTCAACTTTAAAAACACACATGCAAACACATACTGGAGAGAAACCATATACATGCAAACTGTGTAGATCAAAATTTTCAGAGAATACATCATTAAAGAGACACATGCGAACACACACCGGTGAGAAACCATATTCATGTGAAGTATGTGGTTTATCATTTTCAAGAAATTATTCTTTAGAAATACACATGCGAACACACACTGGAGAAAAACCATACAAATGCCTAGTGTGTGGGTCAGCATTCTCACATAATACTGCTTTGAAAAGACACATGCAAAGACACTCATGAGAGAAACCTTATTCTTACAAAGTATTGTCTGTACTGACATTTAAGAAGTCAGTGGAACAAAACCATATAAACCAAAAATTTATGAATCTACATTTTCATTAAATATACACACTGGAGCAAAACCATATTCTTGTTAGATTATAACTCCTCAACACTTTGCCTACACCTGATGTGTATCCATCTTAGCAGTAAAGTCCTCAAAGTTTCAGGATAACATATTAATCACAGGCCTAACCCTGTGGTGATCAGTACCAATGCTGGTCTAAGCCAGCTGTTGATTTCTGGTCACTTTGATCCACACCTACTCTGCCCACGTTTATCTCAAAGCAGTAAAAAATCAAATGTCACTAGTAATCAATACATTGGATCAAGCTGTGGTAGAAGCTATAATAATGGAAGAAATATTTTCACAACACAAAAAATAAACAATGGAATTGTTCACTTTTATCTTCGATTGATTTATATAGTTCATGGTACAACAAAAAATTAACCCTTCCCACATCAATCTCTATAGTGACACACCTTGTCAAAAATTCTGGAGCTGGGTTCAAAATTATTTAAAGTTAGGAGATTTGGTGACAGTCAATGTGAAGACAAGAAGCATTTGATGTGGAATTCACTGCACTAGTCTCTAACTTTCCAAAACTGTCTGCTTATATGCATTCCTGCCCTAACCAGCATGGGACTGACAGGTTCTGGGAATTTAGTGATTCCCCAAATTTGTATTAATCTCTATAGGGTTTTGTGTTCCCTTAATTTTGTATTTCTTAATCAACTTTTTAAATTTGGAGAATTATCCACTTGTCTTGGGAAATGTCACAGGGATCGTTCACCCTTCAATTCTAACATGCTTCACTTTACGTCTTGTACCATATCTCCACATAGGTGGTGCTGTTCAACATCTGCCTACTTTTCAAGGCAGGCACAACTGCACAATTTTAGTGCAATCCAGCAATCACAATCAAAAATGGTTTTAAAGTCTATAAAAAGATTTTCAATTAAAATTATCTGCCTCATGTTGTGACTAAATTTTCCATGTGTCATTTTATTCACTTGTTAAATGTCACAGGGATCATTCATCCCTTCAATTCTAACATGCTCCACTTTACATCTTGTACCATATCTCCATAGGTGGTGCTATTCAACATCTGCCTACTTTTCAAGGCAGGCACAACAGTCTTTATGACAAATAATTTTTTAAGCACACAGGCAAAAGGGCAGGATTATATTCTAGTCATTAATTTTAATTCTCTCAATTTTTCAAATAAGAGATAAAATTATCACACTGCTGCTTGTCATCAACAGAGTCTGTCTTCATTACCTCTACCCTCAAAAAAGGGTTTGGATTCATTGTTTAAATATCCTGTTCATTTTAATCAGCAAAAATATAAGCCCCATCCATGTTTTTCTTTTTCCCCCACCAAAAACATGTGTATAAATCATATAAATCTACCATCTGCCCGTGCATTGAATATTGCTACCATATCTGGTTGGGTGCCCCTGCTTATTCTCCTCGGGATTCTTGATAAGGTTCAGAGGAGGGTCTGTAATGTGATAGATACCGACTTGGCAGACCGCCTGCAGTCTCACTCCCACCGGCGTGATGTGGCTTCCCTGTGTCTCTTCTATAAATACTTTCACGGCTTCTGCTCCGATGAACTTAGATCACTGGTGCCCCCTAAATACGAATTTGCACAAGATACTAGATTAGCAACTAGATCCCACCCTTTTACAGTGAAACCGATAAAATGCAACTGCAACTTCTACTCCAACAGTTTCTTTCCTCGCACTTTCCAACTGTGGAATTCCCTTCCACACGATTGCTTCCCCGATGACTACAATCTCCAGGAGTTTAAATGTAAGGTCAATAGACACCTCCTAACACACGAACCTGCTCCCATTCTATCAAACACTCTTCCCATCTGCCCAACCCTCATCCTCGGTATCCTTACTCATCTGTCACCTTCCTCCTGACATTCCCTATGTCTAACCACTCCTTCTTTTTTACCTTCCCCTATGTAGCCCCATGCGCAATAGTGGCAGTGGAATGCCTTGCTTGGGGTGAGATGATTAAAAAAAAAAAAAGTATGTGTCCTTCCAATTCTCTGGATGCGACAAAATTATTTCTTCTTTCTTCATTCCTGAACATTATCTCAGTCTAGTGAAAATATAAACCAGTCTTAAATTACCTTGTCAATGATATTTGTTTACTCAAATTCTCAAAAAATACAAAATTATTTCTCAATTACGGGTTTCGCTTCACCAGGTCTACTGCTGATATGCTAACGACCATTACCGAGTACATATACCAGGCACTCGACAAGAATGGTGAAGCCCGAACCGTTGCCTTGGATATCTCCAAAGCATTCGACAGGGTCTGGCATGCTGGCCTCTTGTGCAAACTGCGGAGCTATGGGATAACTGGACATCTGTTTGACCTCATCCAGTCTTTCCTCTCTAACCGCACATTGAAGGTGGTATTAAATGGGCATGCCTCCCAAAACTACCATACGAACGCGGGCGTCCCTCAAGGTTCCATCCTAGGTCCCACGCTCTTTCTGATCTACATTAATGATCTCCCCGACACCATTAGATCCCAAGTTGGCATGTATGCCAAAGACACAACAATCTACTCTCGCATCAATCAGAAACCAGGTCTGGACGACAAAGTGAACCTCGCTGCCGTACTTGAAAGGGACCTCCAATCCGTAGTGGCCTGGGCTAGAAAATGGTTGGTAAATTTCAATGCCTCTAAAACAAAGCTGTTATCAACTAACCACCATAGACAATCGCATCTACCTCCCATTAGCATGGGACAGGCTAGCCTCCCAGAGAGTAAAATACTACACCTCCTTGGCCTTACACTCTCGGCGGACCTCAAATGGAAGGACTATATTGAATCCATTGCCAAATCTGCTGCTATGAAAGTCGGCTCCCTGTGCAGGGCCCAGAAATTTTTCCCACCTGAATCTATTCTGCACATATACAAATCTACCATCCGCCCGTGTATTGAATATTGCTGCCATATCTGGTCGGGTGCCCCTGCTGCTCTCCTTGGGCTTCTTGACAAAATACAAAGGAGGATCTGTAACATGGTTGATACTGACTTGGCAGACCGGCTGCAGCCGCTCTCTCACCGGCGTGATGTGGCTTCCCTGTGCCTCTTCTACAAGTACTTTCATGGCTTCTGCTCCAATGAGCTTAGATCACTGGTGCCGCCTAAGCACGAATTTACACGAGATACTAGATTAGTAACTAGGTCCCACCCTTTTACAGTTAAACAAATAAGATGTAACCGTAAATTCTACTCCAACAGCTTCTTTTCTCGCGCTTCCCGCCTGTGGAACTCCCTTCCACAAGTCTGCTTTCCTGACAGTTACAATCTCCAGGTGTTTAAATGTAGGGTCAATAGACACCTCCTATCACACTAACTCCCAACTATTCTCAGAACACTCTCATCTACCCAACCCTCATTCTCGGTATCCTTATCCGCCTATCACCCACCCTCTGACATTTCCTATATTTAATCAGCCTTTCTCCACTCTACGTAGCCCCCTGCGCAGTAGTGGCAGTGACATGCCTTGCTCAGGGTGAAACGCTTATAAAAAAAAAAAAAAAATTGTTTCATCACCTGCCAGTTCCTCCATAGGTAAAAAAAAAAGTAAAAATAAACACTTGGTACAGTGTTACAATTCATAAGAAATAGGAAATGCTGATAACTTCCCATCACCAGGGTAAAAGGTTTTCCATTCTCTTTCTCTCTCTCACTCTCTTTGCTTATATCTCATATTAGGATTAACCTTTTATATCTCCAGCTCATATCAATCTCACATCATGTCACAGATGTGTGACTCAGTATTTTGCTCAAATTAAAATATAAAACCACTTACAAACACACCTAAATAAAATGATGCTCATATAAAATGTGTGGTTAGAGAATATGCTTTTAAAGAAACACATAGGAACACCCTTTGAAAGAAACCCTATTACTGTAAAGATGTTTGTCTCCCAAGGTTCTAGGCTAACAATTTTCTTCATCATCCCAAAATTGTCTTGAAAATAATTTTAAACTCTCTCAAAATGAAAATGCATTTTAACTTTATCCTTTATAGCAGCTATTAGCCTAATAAAGATCATTAAACTGCTTAGGAAGTAAATATTTTGATTCATTCAATTTTAATTGTTTTTAATGCAAGTAGTAGAGGAGGCTACTACTTGCATTGATGGATGTGCATTGTGGTGCAGTGGATATTGGCTCAGAAGGACAAATTGGGGAACAGAGCTCGAATTTCAGTTGAATTACTTGAATTCAGTTAGACACAAATACCCTTGGGAAAGGTTTTAATCCATCTCTTCCTTCCAGTTATGGGTTAAATAATAGGACAGATTAAAATCTATAGCCTTGGCTGGCAACAAGTCTACCACAGAAAGCAATGACAGCCTACTGTGGGATAATCGTCTGCCCAGTCAGTCATGTCTCTTTTCAAGACATGATTGCCCAAAGTGTGCATCACATATGGCATTTAACTGACTAACTGAGTAGAGGAGGTACAGTTGAGTAATGGATAGTGGCTCTGATTGAATAATACAAGTTCAAATCCCAGTCAAATTCATTACATTCATTTACATGCTAATACCCTTGGGAAAGGTATTAATCCATCTTTTCTCATCAAACTATGGGTAAGATAGTAAGACAGACTGGCAACTTTTATATGACTAAAAATTACTCTGTGCATTCATTTTCTATGTAAAGAATTTTAGTGCAATCCAACAATCACAATCAAAAATGGTTTTAAAGGCTAAAAAAAGATTTTCAATTAAAATTATCTGTCTCATGTTGTGACTAAATTTTCCATGTCTGTCATTTTATCCACTTTTCTTGTGAAATGTCACAGGGATCATTCATCCCTTCAATTCTAACATGCTTCACTTTACATCTTGTACCATATCTCCATATAGGTGATGCTGTTCAACATCTGTCTACTTTTCAAGGCAGGCACAACTGCACAATTTTAGTGCAATCCAACAATCACAATCAAAAATGATTTTGAAGTCTATAAAAAGATTTTCAATTAAAATTATCTGTCTCATGTTGTGACTAAATTTTCCATGTCTGTCATTTTTTGAAATTCTTTGTATTTTCAATTCAGTTTATGATAAGCAGAATCCACAACACAAACTGTTATTAGTTCATTCAAATTTTTTTAACAAAAGATTGAAAGACAAAATAAAATTCTCTTCCTTTGTCTATTAAAGAAAATTAGTTCTTACAATAAATGATACACTGTCTAAATTTAAGTCCTTTAACATTCACTAGTTTAAAAATAATTTTTGTTTGTGTGTGTACCTATTTCATTTAATAAAATCCAACCACTATTTATAGGAACTAAGATTTTTTTTAAGAATTAATTAAGAATTTTTTAATAAATTTAATAGTTTTTTATTTAAAATTTTGTATCATTCATATATTGTTCAAAAACTTCTAACCAGTTGTTCTAAACAAATGTTCTATAGTCCAAGGAATGGCTTTCATTTCAAGCCCTTCTATGTATCAGCATTTCAACAGGGTTTCATATCTTAAAAAAATTCATAGAGAGCAACCATACGCTTAATAAGAGTGAAGGTCAGCATGTTGAAATTACAGATAAGAAAAATTATTTTCTTATAAAATTTATGTATTGACTTGGTATTATTTCACCATAGTGTAGTGGATATAACCTTTTAGATTGTAGTATTGGTAACCTTAAATGGGAGGAGTTTAAAATCTATCCATAAAAAATTTCTTTTTAAAGATTTTTAAGTGGTCTTAAATTTTTGATCAGGAGTGTACAGGGGCCCGACAATATTTTTCAGACACTTTAGTATTCGACTTTCCGAGTACCATAGAGTGGCGAAATTCCTTCAATAGAATAGCATAAACATATAAAGACAATACCTGTAATAAAAATGGAAGAAAATCGATTAGGTAAGGAAAAATATTTATTTTTCATCATTTTTTACAAAAAACACGCGACATTATTTTTCGGACATCGTTGAAAAACTGTTAATAGTCTGTAATATCACCTTTCTTCTCAATAACTTTTATCAATCTCTCTTCATAATGGTCAAACATATGCACAATAACATCTCTACGTGTTTCTATTAGTTGTTTTTTGGCATCTAGTATCTGTTCCCATAGTTGAGCCTCTTTCGTTATTTCAGATCCATCATAGACAAGTTGCGCAAGCATTTCCCAAACATTTTGTATTAAATTTAGATCTGGGCATTTTGCAGGCCATTCCAAAGTAGTCATATTCACTTTAGCCATTCATTCTTTCATGAGTTTTGACACATGGATGCTGCAATTGTCTTGCTGTAGAACGAAATCATTCCCTATCTCTCTTCTTATCCTTGGTAGGGCTTTCTCGTCCAGCAACTGTTTGTAGTTTTCGCTGTTCTGTTGTCCTTTCAGCCACTCCAACCATATATTTCCATTAGCAAAGATCATACCCCAAACCATAACTCCTCCTCCCATCTGTCGTTTGTTCAGTACAGCAGGCCCTTCTCGACCAAGTACACCATCCATCGGGCCCATCAAACTTGAAACACTTCTCATCAGTAAATATAACCTTCTTAAAGTCAACATGCTTTGTTAACCACCTTTTAGCACACTCCAGTCTTGCTCCTTTGTGTTTCTTCGTTAGTGTAATTTTTTCTTAGCCTTTGCATACTTCAAACCAATCCTATGCAGCGTTCTTTGTACTGTTCAGACGTTTACATCCAATTCACATTTCTCCTTCACTTTTCTTGCTGTAACTTTTTCTCCAGATGTCAAAAGACGTGTCACAGTCCTCTTCATTCTCCTTTCAGTCCTCTTGCCAATTGATCTTTTCCGTCCTCTCTTCTTTTTCCGCTCGGAGTTTGTCTTCAGCATGTATTCGACCGTTGATTTTGACAGCTTCAAATCTATGGCGATCCTTCTGATGCTGAGGCCATCATCCCGCTTCTTCCGTGCCAAACAAACGACTTCTTTTGAATTCATTTTACCTCATTAAACTTAATTGTTTTGCCAGTAAAATAGAACAGACAATTGGTTCTAATGATGACAGCTAAGTGTACAAGCAGAAAATTTGCATACAACAACATATACATGAACTTAGCTCTTAATAAAATAGGATTTTTTGTCATGTCCGAAAAATAGTGTCGCGCAAGTTTTCGCAAAAATCACAAAAAACTAAAATTATCAAAGCCAAACTAAAAAACATGATTACACTAGCAGTGGATTTTCACTCCTCAACTACGTACTTACAGTCTCAAAAGTTTTTGGAACTAGTAACCACCTTGAAGTACTTTTTCAAAGTGTCCGAAAAATATTGTCAGGCCCCTGTAGTAGTTGGTTACACATGTGTTATCATCTACTAGTCATGAGTTCAATCCTTGGTAGTGATGCTCCAACTCCTGTAAAAAAGAACAACTGATTTCACAAGATATATCACAATAATCAATCCATATCAGTCAATTAATAGACACTTAATTATGACCAGAGAATAGTTGGTTGAAACTTTATGCCTATAATAACATCTACATCAACCAAGATGATAACTATAGTTTGAAATAATACCAAGATATTGAAAATTAACAAATAAATACTAAAAAATCTATGGATTGTGATTTTCAAAAATTTCATTTTTAAACAAAGTTTGTCAGACAGCAGCCGTGTCCCCATTTAATATGGGGATTTTTAATTTTAATGATTTCCTATTAGAACGTATAGAAACACTAGAGTGATAAACATGATCCAAAAATTCACCTGCAAAAAGAAAGGAAAGGAAAATGACATTCACTTCAAATATATTTCACTTTAATTTCTTACTGAACATATTTGTTATGTGTGCTTATTCTTTAAAACTTTAACAAATTTAGACTTTTCTACCTGCAAAAAAAAAACACTTGTGTCAAAAGGATGTTTTTTCTGTAGGCTTTTGTGAGATGGAGAATCTGAAATGTTGACACTAATTGGTTAAAAATTTCAGCAATGTTTGACCTTTGTGCCCACAAAAAACTGTGCCAAAAGAATGGTTTTTCCCTTGACACCACTATTGTTTTAACATTTATTTCTCCATATCTTCAGATGACAGTAAGCTGCAAAAAATGAATACAGAAAGAGAAACTGAAATAAAAAAAATAAAAAACAAACTTTGAATAATGTGCTTGCAAAAAACAACAACGTCAAAAGGACACATTTTCTATTGACACCATTATTTTTATTTTAACTATCGTCACTCCAACAGCATTTGTTTGTTTTATAAAGTGATGATGAGAATTGTAATAAAATTTGAACATATGATGAAAGTGAATATTTGCTTTGCTCTTGAGAAGTAACAACAAAACTATTAAACACTATTAGATTATTTACAAGAATAATTTTATATTTACAATAGTCTAAAAATACAATTATAACTAACACAATATTTATCATTTATTAGTTTATAAGGAAATAGATATGAAAACAATTTTTTATTGATAAATTTATAAACATTTCCTAAATTACTTAAATACTAGCAGTATAGCCCGGTATTGCTCAGGTGTAATGAAAGCTTTAAAACTAATCCATGGTCCTGGAGCTCAGACTCTTTGGACATTGGCACGAAAGACTAAAAAGAAATAGTTGTTTCCAGTTAAAGCGAAACCATAGACTGAAAGAAGAATGAATGGATGTAAGTCAAATTTTGATTTCCTGGTATCGACATCAAAAAAGATTTTTTGTCGTCAACTGAATTATGAAGGCTAAATAAGTCCTCTGAGTAAATGATATCATGGCTGAGACTAAGAACTATAATTATACCTACTTAGAGCCAAACCCGAAGCAAAAACTAAAATAAAAGGGCTGAAAAAATACAGCCATACAGGCAGATAAACAGACACACACACACAAACATCTTGCCTTTTATATATATATATATATATATATATATATATATATATATTATCAATTTTCTGCACTATTGTAAGAACTGCAATCTTGAAACTTCTGAATATTGTTTCTTATGTCTTTGTCTATGAGTATATCAAATTTGATTAAAATCGGACCACTCCTTCTATAACCCGATCTTTTCAATTATCGATATTTATTGGGGGTATCTCTACACAAAACCTAGCGAAGAACACTCGCAGATGCTTGTAGTACAACTGTGTAAATTTTCAAGAAAATCGGTTCAGCCATTTCAGAGTCTATAGGTAACGGACACACATACACACATATACACACAGAGACAAAGTTTCATTTATAAATCAGTTTAGATTTAGATAAATTATTAAAATATATGAACCAACTATAAGGAAATCTTTATTATTTATAATTTTTAAAGTTCAATTAGCTGGTATTTTGCCAACCATTCCAGGATCTCGTGAAGGAGCCCATTGATTCTTGTATGGGTGCATATATATGTGGCCCATATCAGTAACAATATCCTTACAGTATTTACATTATTCAGACTAATGTCATCTTTGTTGCCATTTGTATGACATTTTGGCTGTTGTATAATCTGGCCTTCTTCAGGTGCTAGGAATTTCAAACCAAATCCTTTATTCTTCCTGGGATTTCATCAAGAATATTTAAATGTATAACAGAAGCACCCGACCAAATGTGGCAGCAATATTCAATGCATGAATGAATGGTAAATGTGCACAATAGATTCTGGCAAAAAAATTGTCAAGCAATAATATTGGAGATTCTTTGGATTTTACGAAGAATCTCTTAATATATAGCAAAAGCTCTAAATGTGACACCAATTTTCAATGCACAAATAAATGGTAGACTCATAAATGTGCAGAAAAACTCTAGCATGATTCAGTGAACCAACTTTCCTTTTTTATATTTTATAATTGGCTCTGTAATTTAAATATTAATTACATTGAGCCCTCCACCTGTATCATTTTTTAATATTAATATTAATTAGGATTGGGTCTTTGGGATTTACCTTCCTGCTTTTCGTTTTGGATTAAAGTTTGTTTTTTTTAAATATTTTGCTCCTACCCTTGGCAGCTGAGCTCTCTCGGTTTGATCCCAGATATTTTCGGATTACTCAAATTCACTATTTCAAAATAGAGAGATTTACCCCAAAATATTCCTTGAAGAATATACCTTACCCTAATTTTCATTCTTTTCTCATTACCCTCACTGAAAAATTAAAAATTTCGTGAGGAGGCTACGATGGAAAGCATACTTCTTTCTTCGTTCTAAGGATTCTTCGTCTTATTTACAGAGTACTTTAACCTAAAAACTCAACGAACACCTCCTGTATGCAAATTTCTGGACTCTTGAGAAGGACCTTACAACTTAATCCCCAAAATTAAATTATGTAAAGCTGCAAATGATTTCAAAGACTTATTAAAATCAGATATTAGAACCTTAAAAAACTCAAAGGACCTGTGGGTAAAGTCAGACAAATCCAATAATATTTATAAATGTGATCCTTCTAATTACTTAAATCTCCTTAAAAATAAAATAACTAGTCAATACATAGTAGACAGAAGAAACCAAACCTTATCTGAAATAAACATTGATACGGCTAAATTTGCAAATGATTTAAAAATTAGTGATAGAATAGGCAAAGACCGCCAAGATTATGTTTTGTCTGGTGGACAGGTTGTCAAGTGGTTCATTATGAACTGTTACCAATGGGCCAAATGGTCACTGGAGACCTATACTCACAGCAATTAAAACGTGTGCAATAGGCATTGCGCCAGAAGGAGCCAGCACTGGTGAATCGCAAAGGTGTGCTTTTTCTCCATGACATTGCCAGGCTGCATGTTGCATGAGTGGTCAAGGGTACCCTACAGCAACTTGGGTGGGAGACTTTGTGCCATTCACCTTATTCACCTGTTCTTGTGCCATCCAATTGCCACCTCTTCTACTCCCTGGATAATCATCTTCATGGGAAATCCTTCACCAATGAAGCAGACTTGTGCAAAACCCTCACAGACTTCTTTGAGTCAACACCTCCTGAGTTCTACTGCAAGAGCATTGAACAGCTGGAGACACATTGGCAGAAAGTGCTGGATGCCGATGGCAATTACTTCAAAGACTAAATATAACTTACACACACTATGAAGCGTTTTCTTTTTTCCTTTAAAAAGGGGATAGAACTTTTTGGGTTACCTTGTATATTTCTGATTATTTATAAAATTTTTGTGACGAAGATGTATGTCATACAGCAGGATTCGAACCTGTGACCCCCTAACAACATAAGGGAAGCTACTAATTGATCTGATGCATCTTAGACTATGAATGATTCCATAGTCTAGTTGAAGTTAAATCAAGCTCTTATATACACAATTTTTTATCTTTCTGCTCTGAAATGTATTATAATGTAAAAAAATGTAAACGGAATGTTATGGAAAGTGCAGGAGATTAATGAAATGGAGCAGAGATGGTTATTTATGAAAAATTGAAAATTGTGTATATAAAATTTGATTTATATTTGATTAGATTGTGGAATCGTTTATGGTCAAGCGATCTAAGATGCACTAGATCAATGGTTGGCTTCCTTTATGTTGTTAGGGGTCACAGATTCGAATCCTGCCGAATGATTAATAACAAAATTTTTCCTAAATAATCAGTCTGGTAGAAATATATAAATACACTGTTTAATTAAAAACAGAATATCTACTCAAATACAAGTATCAATTAAAAATAACATTCAAATAAATGAATATATATATATATATATATATATATATATATATATATAAACAAAACATATCTTAATCTAATGTTTCACATTTATTTAATCTTCTTCAGGGATCAAGAGAAAGATGAAAATCAGACAGTCTACTGGTGTGTTATGATTTGGGGTTCTTATTAATCAGGTATGTGTCATATGCATTACAGTACAATGATCTTGGGTTCATATTAGTCAGGTATGTGTCATATGCATTGTGGTACAATAATCCTGGGTTCATATAGGTGTCATATGCATTGTGGTGCAATGATCTTGGGTTCATATTAGTCAGGTATTTGTCATATGCATTGTGGTACAATTATTTGGGATTCTTATTAGTCAGGCATATGTTATATGCATTGTGGTGCAATGGATAACAGCTCAGAATGAGAAATTAGAAAGCTGAGTTCAAGTTCCACTTGAATTCTTTGCATTCACTTATGCACCAATACCCTTGGCAAAGGTTTAAATCCATCTCTCTCCCCAGCTAAGGGTTGAATAGGATGACAGATTGGGTTCTATATCCTTGCAAAATCTTCTGTCTAGTCAGTTATGAATGAGAGTTGAATGAGACATGATCACCTAAGCATATATCACATATGGCATTTAATGTGTTAAAGTGTATTAAGGCAATATGCCATCTCTGGATAGCATATACTATTATTACTTCTTATTATTCTATTATTACTTATTATTATTATTATTATTGTTATTATTGTTATTATTATTATTATTATTACTTCTATTATTCTTCTTCTTCTTATTATTATTATATTATTACTTCTTTATAAAATTGATGTTTATATATAAAAATTTCAAGAGTCTATGACAAAAAGGATTTCATTTGAATAAACTATTGTCTGATCAATAAAAGTTCTATCAGTGAACGTGGTCCTTCTGTCTAGGAAGACACAGATCCTGCTGAAGAGCACATATTTTTTAAAGTGATAAAATTATACAAATATTAAAACAGCCCATCTTCATAATTGTAAAGCACAAATTTATTTTTGCATCCTCTGTCTTTATAGTTTATAACATTTTAAAATACACATTTTAATAAATAGTATGACTGCTAATAGATTTCATTCTTAATAATTACACCTCAAGTAAGGCAATAAAGCCACTAAGATGCAGGGGGGTTACTGAGTGTGAAAGAATCTGAGAAAAAAAAACATTATTAAGGAGTGAAGACTATAAAAGAACAGGTTTACAAACAAAGGATATAACGACGGATATTGAATTAAATTTTTGGAAGATTTGATGGGAAAAGTATAAAATGAAATAAGAATTTTACAAGTAAAAAGTAAAAGAAAAGAACTGGCTGGCATTAAGAAACTGTCTTTCAATTGATGGCAAAATAAGCTAAATTTCAAACTAAAATCAATGTCTTGTCCATCTTCATACAACAGCTTCTTTTTTTGTATCAGTAATTTTGTTGTGTAATGGATATGAGCTCAAAATAAGGAATTAGAAATCATTATTCCCCAAACCTCCATTATAGATGAAAAATGAAAACAACAAATTTTAAAATGTCTTAAAAATCCAATATTTCTCTGAGAGATTTGTTTCCAAATAAATTAGCAAAATTAAATTTGGATTTTGTAAAAGAAATAGTACTTTTTCTTGCTTAAAAAAGTGAATTTACCTTTTCTCTCGACCTATGAGTAAATAGCAAGACAGACCCTGTGGCCTTGTTTATGAAACCAGTTTCTGAGAAGGAAAAGGCTGAATTCAAACCAGTCTAGAAAGTGTTAAGTCTTTGATACCCTAGTCCCACCACTGCTGTTATGGCTGCAGTACATGTTGTGATCCTACAACCATAACGAGTTATGGGACTAATAATCAAACTTCAAAATTATAATTTTATAATACGTCTTATTTTTCATTTTATATAAAATATAATAAATCTCACAAAATTTGAAAGTCATTTTATTATTTCACATGAATAATGGAGACAGATTTCAATATCATTAGGTACAAAATAAAAGAATTAGACATATGGATTTAACATTTTTCAAATCAAAAACTGCAAAAAATTCCCTTAATTTTTTATATAAAAAAATATAAGATATATTTAAAATGTAAAAAGGCAAATTTATACATGCACACATATTTTTGTATGTGTGTACTTGTATTTAATAAAGTTCTTTTCAAGTGAAGTCATTTGCAATATATCACTTTTATTTTAGAGAGGTAGCTTATTTCAATGGGATAGAGTGAAATTAAGTATGCTTAATATTACAGTCCAAAATACAATTTTTAAAAGATACATATTCAAAATGAATTTTATCCCCATGAAAACAATTTTACATTACATCTGTCATTTTTTCTAAAATATATAATACTTACAGAATGTTTTCTTTTTAGTGTGGTTTTCCTTATTTTCTTGATGAAAATTCTTAATAACAAAAAACCTCATTCTGGACAAGAATATAGTTGCTCTCATACGACAGCAAGTGATACTTTGAACATGAATGCTTTGAAAATATCAATCCACAGACATTACAAGAAAATGTATTTCAAAATACTATTCCACATGCATAAGAAGTGTACTGTTCAACAGATACATTTAAATTCTGAAACCTGTGAAAATGCTGATACACTATCTGGCATGTTTGTGCATGTGTTTTCTTAAATTTGAATTGTGTGAAAATGCTGATCCACACACCGTGCAAGAATATGGTTTTTCTCCTGTGTGTGTTCGTATGTGTGCTTTTAAATGTGAATTTTGTGAAAATGCTGATCCACACACTTCACATGTATATGGTTTCTCTCCTGTGTGGATTCGCATGTGCGCTTTTAAAGTTGAAGTCTGTGAAAATGATAATCCACAAACTTTACATATACATGGGTTCTCTCCAGTGTGTATTTGCATATGTCTTTTAAAATTTGAACTATGTGAAATTGCCAATCCACATAACTCACAAGAATATGGTTTCTCTCCAGTATGTGTTCGCACATGTGTTTTCAAAGATTTATTCTCTGAAAATGCTGAACCACACACTTTGCATATATATGGTTTCTCTCCAGTATGTATTCGCATGTGTGCTTTTAAATTTGAGTTTAATGAAAATACTGCTTTACACACCTCACAGGAATATGGTTTTTCTCCAGTGTGTGTTCGCATGTGTCTTTTTAAAATTGAATTCTGTGAAAATGCCAGTCCACACACTTCACAAGAGTATGGTTTTTCTCCAGTATGTGTTCGCATATGTCTGTTTAAAACTGATTTCTGTGAAAATGCCACTCCACATACTTCACAAGAATGTGGTTTCTCTTTGTGCATTTGAATGTGCATGTTTAAAGATGAATTCTCTAAAAGTAACAGTCCACACACATCACAAGAATATGATTTTTCTCCAGTGCATGCTTGTATATCTTCTTTGAAACTGGACTTTTGCAAAAATGCTGGCTCACATAAATCACAAGTGTAAGGTTTCTCTTCAGTGGGTGTTTGCATGTGCATTTTTTAAAATTTCAATCTACTGGAAATGCTAGTCTTACACTTTGCATGGATAATTTTACCCTATAGTGTGAGAGTACAAGGACATGTTCTACTAAGCTGAATGCTATGAAAATACTTGCATCTCATCAGAATATAACTTCTCAAAAGTATGTATATGCATTTTTTTTTTTAATCATTTCACCCCAAGCAAGGCATTCCACTGCCACTATTGCGCATGGGGTTACATAGGGGAAGGTGAAGAGAAAGTGTGGTTAGATATAGGAAATGTCCGAAGGAGGGTGATAGATGAGTAAGGATACCGAGGCTGGGGGTTGGGTAGATGGAAAGAGTGTTTGAAAGATGGTTAGTGTGTTAGAAGGTGTCACTTGACCTTACATTTAAGCTCTTGGAGACTGTAGCCGTCAGGGAAGCAACCATGTGGAAGGGAATTCCACAGTCGAGAAGTGCGAGAAAAGAAACGGTTGGAGTAGAAATTGCGGTTGCATTTTATTGGTTTCACTGTAAAAGGGTGGAATCTAGTTGCTAATCTAGTATCTCGTGCAGATTCATACCTAGGGGACACCAGTGATCTAAGTTCATTGGAGCAGAAGCCGTGAAAGTATTTATAGAATAGACACAGGGAAGCCACGTCACGCCAGTGAGAGAGAGACTGCAGCCGGTCTGCCAAGTCGGTAAAGAAGCTGACACCATAAAACAATAGCATGTTTTTGTAAATATCTTTTTTTATAAACAATCCAAAATGAAAGCGAATATTCACAAGAATATTTATTTCCTGATTCTCATATTCAACACTGATAAAATGATTTCAGTTTCTTTATATTTGATTTCAGCAGAGAAGGTTCATTTCTTCCTCACATCTGTGAATGAAAAAGATATCATTAATGTAAATAGTAAACATATGTAATATAGGATACAGCATAAATACCACCTACATAATGGTAAAATATTAGCTGGATGAAGAAAACCATTGCCACTAATGATCAACTCAGACAGACGAAAAAAGTCAAATTTACACTACAGAGGAAATGACATTACTGAAATATACAACAACATGGCAGACGGACGGATGAACAAAAAGAAACTAACCCTATAACGAAAGCTAAGAACCCAACACCAAACAAAAATGTCATATTAAAATAATCTTTTAATAGACATTTCATACTCAAGCAAAATGTATATAAAGCTTTGAATTTTTGAAAATGAAATTCTTGGATAAGAATACTAGGATGCACATCACAATCTAATGATCACACAGCCACTTGATGAGGCTCGTGGTACTCAACTATCCAAAAAGCTGGGCTGCCTCAATAGAAAATACAGCCAATACAGTGAGCATTGAACACTTGCTTTTTTTTTAAAATCATATCACCCCAAGCAAGGCGGTAACGCCACTGATGCGCAGGGGGCTACTTAAGAGTAAAAAGATTGGAAAAGAGAAAACCGGAAACCACATCCTCAACAGGGAACAAGGGATGAGCCTCTTCATCTGTTCAATAGACGTGGGTGGAGTGTGAACTGGGCAATAGTTTAGTCCATCTACTACAATTGAGAAAAAAAAAAGAAATGAGTAAGAAGATTGGAAAAAAGAAAGCTGGAAACCACATCCTAAACAGGGAACAAGGGATGAGCCTCTTCACCTGTTCAAGACGTGGGTGGAGTGTGAACCGGTCGAAAGTTTAGTCTATCTACTCTAATTGAGGAAAAAAAAAAAGGAAAGAGTAAGAGGATTGGAAAAAAGAAAGCTGGAAACCACATCCTAAACAGAGAACAAGGGATTAGCTTCTTCACCTGTTCAATAGACATGGGTGGAGTGTGAACTGGGCGATAGTTTACATAATGATAAAATATTAGGTGGATGAAGAAAACCATTGCCACTAATGTCTCATGTGGATGCTATTTCTAATGCACCTTGTACTTGTAATCATAAAATTATAATAATTCTGTTTGTTTCCAATGGATGCCATCATCTCTTACTCTTGGATGCCAACATATTCTTCATATCTATAGGGGTGAACTGTACTTTTTTTTTACTGCTCATGTCTACAGATATTGTCTAGTTCTTGCTTTATTTAGAACTGTTCAGTTACTCCTCACCATTTCCCCCGAGTACAAGTACACTGCCTGATCCTGGGATTGAAGTCACAACCACTATATCACGAAATTCATAAATTCAATGCTTTTACCCACTGGACATGAAGAGTAGAATGAAAACAGTCTTACCTTTTTGATCTATTTTACTTTGAAGTCAGAAAGCTATTGGTATAGAAAAAAAATCTTAACTTATTCTTGACTTTTTCTTTCTAGATAATTTTTCTTTCAAGATATTGTTACTCATACATCCAATGAAAATTATTATATTGTGTTATGGGGAAACACTCCTATTCCTCAGATAATGAACTCTCCCACCTATATTAATAAGAGTTAACAGGAACTTAACAGGAGAAGTTCTTAAGAAGTTCTTGGGAAGTTCATAGGAGTTCTTTACAGTTCTGTTGGAGTTCAGTAGAACTACTAGGCAGTTGATATTAGTCGACAGCCGAATACTAATGAGTCAGATTACCAAGTTCCTAACATTTTGGGTGTGTTAAGTCGATTAGCAACTGATATAGCACAATTATAACCTTCTGTGCAAAAACTACTCAACATAATGAAACAATGTCAAGTAATTTTAATGTATGAGTACAGTCTGAGAAAATGAACTATTTCTGCATTGAATCACTACATACAATAAAAAATAGATACACATTGACAACAGTAAGAGACTAGACCAGTGGTCAGATGCAAGCAAATCCCCAAAGCACTATTATACTCTAGGGGTTATTTAATGCCAAAATCTAAATATTTTGAGTGTCATTTTTATTAAAAAATATATTGTTGGTAATTCTGCTTTAAAAATGTATCCTTATACTTTCATTGGATTTTGTTAGAAGGTTCACTACTGGTCCATAGTTGGGGCCCTAACAGGTGCTACCACTTCAGGTCAGGGTGGATCTGGAACAACAGCAATTAAGAAGTGGTTCTACACTCCTCAAAACCTCCAATCTTCCCAATCAGAGACCTAGCTGCCTGATGTAATTTATCATCAGACCCAGAGTGTTATAGAATAAGAGAAAAAACTACTATTGAGGAGAGAGGACAATAAAAGAAGAAAACATTGTATCTAAACTTCTGAAGATTATAGTTGATTAGGAAGCAAGAACCTGGAAGACTTCCACAAAATGACAGAAACCCATGAGAAGTTGCCTTCAACATCTTTACAGTCATTTATTTCTATTAAATGGCTATTGCCTATTTTTCTCAAAACAGGCCTGTACAGTCAGGAAATAATGCTATAATAAAGTGCTATAAAAAGTGACAATATATAAAATATCCTTTAGTTAATGTGAAAGTTGAATACATCAGTTATGAGTAATGATCAATTTTCCCCTAAGATGCAAAAATCAAAGTTTAAATCCTGTTTTAGAACATTAAAAAGTAATCCATTCAAAAAGTCACTGTATTCAAATTGACCCTTTGTTTCCCAGATGTACATATTTTTATGACAATTTTCTTAGATGTGGCACAGGGCAGAAAGGATGAGGCATTCAGTGACAATCAAATTCACTATTCAATCATAACTGATCTGGCACAATGATTACAATGCATCAAGGGAGCAAGTAAATTGACATTCTAAAATATCTTTATAAAAAATATTTAATAATTTACAATTTACTTTATAAAAGATAATTAAAAATTAAAAACTGGATCTTATTTTTCAAATGTCTTATTTGAAGAAAACTATTCAATATTTAAAGTTTTAATCCTTAATCATATTATTTTATTCGGTTATAAAAAAGTTCTGTTTTTCTGATGTTGAGTTGCCCTGGTGTTCAGTTCATGATGTTGAGTTGTTCATTCCTGGTGAAATGCCAGATTATTTTTATATGGTCTTTAAATTAAATTAAAATGGTGGACTATGTTTAACTTTTGTACCTGCAAAAAAAAAAAAAAGTGTGTCAAAATGACACCTATTCCCTTGGCAGAATTTTTTTTATAATCATATCGCCCCAAGCAAGGCATTTTACTGCCACTGTTGTACAGGGGGTTACATAGGAGGAAAGTTAGGAGAAAGAGTGACAGGTTATAGGGGGTGTCAGAAAGTGAGTAAGAGAAGAATGAGAATACTGATGAGAGTGGACGGAGAGAGGAACATGAAAGAGAGAATGCAGGTTGGTGAGACAGAAGATGACTACTGACATTACATTTAAATTCTTGGGGATTGTAGCTGTCAGGGAAGCAAGTAAACGAAAGGATATTCCACAGGCACGAAGTGCGGGAAAAGAAGCTGGCGGAGTAGAATTTGCATTTACATTTATTGGTTTCACAGTAAAAGGGTGGGACCTAGTAGCTAATCTTGTTGCTTGAGTAAATTCATATATAGAGGCACCAGTGAGTTAAGTTCATTGGAGCAAAAGCCGTGAAAGTATTTGTAGAAGAGACACAGGGAAACCACATTGTGCTGGTGAGAAAGTAACTGTATCTGACCTGCCAAGTTAGAATCGATCACATTACAGATTCTCTGTTGGATTTTGTCAAAGATCCCTAGGTGGATAGCAGGAGCACCTAACCAGATAAGGCAGCAGTATTCAATGCACGGGTGGATGGTAGATTTACATACGTGGAGGATTGTTTCACGAGAAAAACTTCCTGGCTCTACACAGACAACCGACCTTCTTATATTCTGATAATTTTTTAATTTTTTAAAAATGTATGAATAAAAACAATGTAATTCCCTTCTAAAGAGAATTATGTTGCATTGACAAATTTGTCAATCTAACCAATTTAAGCAATGTTTTAAAAAAATCATTCCAATCAAAGAGTATTTATTAAAAAAATCTTTCAAATGCAAAATATAAGATTTTGCAACTTTATTTGTGAAAGAGCAGATTTAAAATTTACTTAATTTGAGGTGAAAGAATATTAGTTACTTTTAGTATAAACTATTGCAGAAAAGCATTTTTTAACATGAGATGTTTTTATGGGGTGCTGAACTCTCAATAGACTAATATTTGGAAATTTTTCCAAAGGGAACATGAGTATAACAATTATTTGATGAAATATAGCATGAGTGCCTTTTTTATATAATTTTTTTAATTATCCAGTAATCTATCTAAATCTAATCTAATGTATAAATGGAACTTTGTCTCTGTGTGTGTGTATCCGTTACCGATAGACTCCAAAACGGCTGAACCGATTTTCTTGAAAATTTATACAGTTGTACTATAAGCATCTGCGAGTGTTCTTAGCTAGGTTTTGTGTTGAGGTACCATCGATAAATATCAAAAATCGATAATCAAAAAATCGGGTTATAGAAGGAGTGGTCCGATTTTAATCAAATTTGATACACTCATAGACAAAGACATAAGAAACAATATTCAGAAGTTTCAATGTTGCAGTTCTTACAATAGTGCAGAAAATCGATAATATATATATATAAAAGGCAAGATGTTTGTGTGTGTGTCTGTTTATCTGTCTGTATGTCCTTTATACAAATCCACAATTTTTATCCGATTCTCACCAAACTTCACACAAATATTCTTTAGGCTGAGTCTGAGCTCCAAGGACCATGGATTAGTTTTAAAGCTTTCATTACATCTGAGCAATGCCGGGCTATACTGCTAGTCTTTAATATTTAAGAAAATATTCTAATATTTCATTGAATTTTAGGTACTTTGACTTTATTGTCTTACTTATGAAGACACTTTGTGAGGAAATATTAGAAAATTACCAATAAATGTTTACATTATTGCTCTCATTTTCTAATATTATTGCTTTTGGACATTTGTGTTTACAAACTTTGACACATTTATACACATAAAATAAATTTAAAATTATTTTTAAAAAATGTGGGGATCATTGAATTATAGAAAATTTTTCCATTTATAATTCTTAAATACAGTAACAATATCACTTAAACACTATAAATTAATACAATATAACAATATCACTTAAACGCTATAAATTAATACAAAATTTTTTAAATTTTGACGTTTATAAATTATTCTAATTAATTTTTTTTTAAAATGAAAACAATTCTTGAAAAAAAATTTTTTTAAAAAAATAATATCCATAATATATCTTATTCATTAAACCAATTAAAATCTTTTCTAATTAGTGTCTTTTCTGAAAAAGAATACTAGTGGATTTAAAGTTTAATTAATTTGATTTAAAACAAATATTACTATAATATATCACAGACATACTTTTTTAACATGTCGGTAGCTGTTTATGGTGACTAACAGATGGTAGTTTATCATATTTTTATATGGTGAATTTATTTGTAAAAATTACTACATGTATTAATGTAACATGCCTTTTTTATATAATTTTAAGTCTCTTAAAAATTTATGAGAATATTCTGTCATCTGTTTAATTGAATTTTAGATACATTAGCTTTAAATTTACAATAGTTATCACTCTTATTTTCTGATAATTTTGTGATGGATATTTTTGTATTTACAAAAATCAGCATGTCTATGCACACACACACAAAAAAAAAATTTAATTCTTTTTAAAATATTGGTGTTTGCTAAATTGTAATAAGCTTTTTTGTTTATGATTAATAACTATAGTTTTTTACTTAACCTAACCAAACAAATTAAGATAAAATTTTTAAAATTTTTTAAAAAGTTAAATCTTTTCAAGTTATTAAAATTAAAAAAATATTAAAACATTTCTTGTAAAAATTCATTAAAATTTTTTTCTTCAAACTATAATGTCCTTAAAAGTAATTAAAATTATCTAATTAAATAATGTAATACTTTTTATTGCCTTTTTATATTTTACTATTTGGAGCAGATATTCAGGAAAGTTGTAACAGAAAAAAATAGATGATGAATCCTGTGTTTAAAGCAAAGTTTTGCAATATAGTATTTAATTTATAGAAATTTCATGAAATAACGTGGGGTAACAGATGTAAAAAAAAAAAGTTTTTTTTTACCACGGTTTAAAAGTAATAATTTCAAAAATAATTTAATTAATTTGTGAATAGAATAAGTTCTAAAAGTTTCATTTTATGACAATTATTTGATTTTTGCAAGAATTTCCGAATTAAGCTGTTTTTTCACCAGAAGCAAAGAAGTTTTTACTAAGAACTCTGGTAAATTTGGTCTCCCGCTGACAAAACAAAAAACAAAACTAAACAAAAAAAAAAAGAAAGATTTTTAAGGTACCTCCACTCGGATCGATAACAAAAGCAGATAGTATGAATAAAAAATGTTCCAAACTTAATAAAACAAACTTTTTTCCTCAAAATGTTTATATTATTATTAAGAGGAAAGTTCAAAGTAGTTTTTAATTATTTTTTAACATTTTTTAATTCTTTCTAACATTTTCGAAATTTTGGCAGAAGTTTTGTTTTGATTGATTTTAGCGGCTAAGAAACGTTTACTACTGTTTTACAATAGACACCAATTTTTTGCATTTTAGGTTAAAAACACATTAATTTGGAAATTCTCGCAAAAATCAAATAATTGTCGGATTGTAATTAAACTTTCTGTATTCATTCACAAATGAATGAAATTACTTCTAAAATTATTATTTTTTAAAAATCTTGATAAAAATATTTTTTTTTACCTCTATTAACCCCCCTTCACGTAAATCCCTGAAATGTTAAAAAAATTTAAATACTTGCAAACTTTTGTTTAATTACTTCAACGCAGGACTCATTGGGAAATATAAAACACCTATTTTTTTATCTTAAGTTTGCAATCACTATCCGAAAACCTTCTCCGAAGAGTAAAATAAAAAATGCAATAAAACTCCAACATAATCAAATTTCATACTGGTATAAACAACAACAACTACCGAGGACATTATATTCTGAAGAAAATTTTTTCGATTAATAATAAAATTTTGAAATAATTGTTTTAATTTTTTTTAAATTTTTTTATTATTAAAAAATTTAATAATATAAAAGCTTTTAAAAATATTTACATCTCCAAAAGAATTGATTGCAAGTTTTTTTTAAGAGCTGAGTATCATATTGCCTATGTAAAAAATTGAAAAGTATAATAAAAATCGTTTTGCAGAAATATTTTTAATTAATTTAAAAAAATATATATATATATATATATAACGATTTTCTAAAAAAAAAAAAAATTTGAAAAATAATTTCGTTGATTTTTTGTGAAAATTTCATTAAAATCCGACGATTGTCTGATTTTTGCAAGAATTGCGAAGTGTTTTTTGCACCAGAAAAAAATAATCAGTAAAATTTCCCAATAATGATCACCCTTTTTCACACCGGAGAAACAAGGTTTTAACCAAAATTTCGAAGGTTCTAAAAAGATTTTCTTTTTTTAATCATTTTTTTTTTTTACATGAAAAAAAAATCTTCAGATATTATATTATCACTCAAAAAACAAGGATTCTGATGATAAAACTTTGTTTTTAATGTTTGGGCTTGTTTTTTGTTTTTTTGTTTTTTAATCATGTCGAGCCGAGTTCGAATTCTAGCTGAATTCATTGCATTCACTTACGCGCAAATACCCTTGGGAAAGGTATTAATCCGTCTATTCCTTCCAGTTATGGGTTAAATAATAGGACAGATTGGGTTCTATAGCCTTGGTCGGCAACCAGTCTACCGCAGAAAGCAATGGCAACCTACTGCGGGATAACCTTCTGCCCTGTCAATCAGTCATGTCTCTTTCGAGACATGATCGCCCAAGCGTGTATCACGTATGCCACTTAACTGACTGAATCATTATTGCAAATCTTTGGAAGAAATAAGGATCATAAAATTAAAAAGAAAATAATTTAAAAACAAAAAATGGTTAAAAAAATCTTAATGATTTAACCTCGAAGCACGCCTTTATTTTTTTTGTGATACATGCTTTTGTTTAGAATCTAAACTTTAGATTAAAACAATATTTTGAAGTAACAACATATTTTTAATCCAAATATTTCACTTTATTTTTAGTAATTTAAAATGAATTCATTAATTTTTTATTCTTGCGACAAGTTCGTATTTCTTGTAAAAAAAAAAAAGAAATTAAGCGACCATTACTTACTTCATTTGCTTGAGTCATCGTCCTTAGGATCATAATTTAGAAAAACAGAAAGAGCTTTGGATTTTTTAGGTCGTTTAACTACGATTTTAGACTTCTAGACAAAGGCAGGCATTTTGTTCCGATGGAAACAGAAGCGACAGTCAAGGGAGGGAATTAGGACAAATAAGGAAAACAAAAAACAAGTATTTCGCAAAATTCAAATCTACATTTAAAGTTCGTAATAATATTATATTTTCTTTTATTTATTTTGTCATTAAATAGTGAAATTGTATAAATTTTTAACTAATTTTATAATTTTTCTTGAAACGGTAATCAGCCAAATGAAAGTTGGCCTGTTGACAGTGAGTCAAGAAAAAGTGACACACTTTGGGCGATAATGTCTCACTCGAAAGACAAATTTTTCCGCAGTCAGTCAAGTGCCATACGTGAAACACGCTTGGGCGATCATGTCTCGAAAGAGACATGACTGACTGGCAGTAGGTTGCCATTACTTTCTACGGTAGAGTGGTTGCAAAAAAGTCTATAGAACCCAATCTGTCCTGTTATTTAACCCATAGCTGAAGGGAAGAAACGGATTAATACCTTTCCCAAGGTTATTTGCGCAAGAAACGAATTCAACAGGAATTCGAACTCGGCTTTCATATTTCTTGTTCCAAGCAGAAATCGACTGCATTACAACGCAGATCTGCCTGTTGATAAGACTCCTCAACAAAAAAAAAAAAAAAGAGGTCACCTTCAATGCCAGGTAGGGATTATATTACCTTTCGGTGGCATCTCCGTCTTTGAGTTGTGGCTCTGTCTGAGGAGAGATATGCAGCTGAGAAATAAGTAAGAGATGCCCAGTCTCAGGGAACAGATGCCTGAAGTTGTGGTGATACCGACTGAGCAAAAGCGATGGACCGGATGTTTGCACACTAACAACCAAAAAGCAAATGACCAAAACTAGTCGGTGCGCAGCCGGCCGCACGCAGATGTTCCGGTTGAAAACTAAAAATTAATTAAATATTTAATTTCCAGTTCGCAAGCCTATACGAATTTTATTTATCGGCCAATGGGAAGCCCAGAATCAAATACAAGTATGAATTTCCAAATGATCTGCTGCGATCCAAAAGTCAAAATAAAAAGCCGGTACAGAAAGCATCACCAGACAGACCGACACAGGTCGACACACACACAGACTGACTCGAGAGAGACGAGTGTAATTAGTATCTCCCTTGACCAAGTCAAGCAGCTTACTATGCTAGCCTCCCTTACCTCTCTTTTCCTTATTCCCTGTCTCAAAACTACTTACTGACCTAAGGAGCGAATACATCAAAGACATTTCTTACTTACAGCGCTCCCACATTCTCTTTTCAGCATTTTATTGCCATGAATGTTTTAACGCCCATTGGACCTGTACTTCAAATATTACTTTAATTGTAAAAACCTTAATTGATATGTGTATATATAAAATGTTATTTTTCAACTCAATTTGCTTTTCTTGATTTATAATCATTTTATGACTTATAGTGGGCTATCTACAACGAGGCCAAATTCCGTTAACCTGCAACAATATACAACTACCCTTCACTAGAACGGACTCTCCACTATAAACTGGAAAAGAATGGATAACCCACTATAAGGCTACAACACCCCATTGCACTAGAAGGGTAAATTGGTGGTAGCCAGTGAGGCCAGCATAACCAACAGTTGTGGGAGATGGGCAATTTTGGCCCTGGCCCAAGCATATACACTAAACTTGAATTTGTCTCAGATCATGTTTCAGTTGGGGAGGCAAGATAAATATCTTACTTGCAGACTAGGATATAAATCAGAATTACACTTACCTTCTTGACTCAAGTGTAAGCCTATCTAATAATTCTCTTTTGTACAAATGCTTTTCAGAATGCACAGGTATTTTTTTCCTTTGGGTAATTCTTCAAAAGAACCTCCAGTCTGTGATTGAACGTGAAAGGAAATGGCTCTTAAATTTTAATGCCTTTGAAACAAAGCTGCTTTTCTTTAACCACCACAGAGAAACTTTCCTGCCTCCCATCAGAATTTGTTTCACTCTCTTAATTGACCTCAAATTAAATGACTGCAATACATCAAATCAATAGCTCCAGCTACTGCAAGAAAGATTGGCTCAGTGTTAGGCTAAGAAGTTTTTGTAGTATAAAAAAAAATGAATGATGATGGGGTGGGGACAAAAGGTGCAGTGCGGTGCTCACTAGGGGGCAGGTAAGCTGTTTTTCTTTCTTTCTTTCTTTCTTTGGTCACCTCAAGGAAATGGATTTCAGGTTTCTTTTTCTTGGGCACATTACACAGGGCAGTTGTGAAACCGACACCAACTAAGCCGCTTCTCCTTCCTCTTTGTCAATCTGAGTGTCAATCTTCAACTTTGGCACACACAATCCACTGAAAAGATCCGCACTAACTGCAGCGCTAGCATCTGCTTTTTATGTCATTCCAAGATGGCCAAAATTTGCATGTGTGCAAATATTGTCTTGTTTTGGATGAGATACGCACGCATAAATTGTGTCTTCAATAACAGCCATCTTTCTTTTTTGTTATTATCTTACAGGCAAGACATGTTCACGCTTGTTTTGAATTCCGAGGTAAGTCAAGTCTTTCGTTACAGTTTTACTTGTCAGAATCCATTTTGCATGTTTATAAATCTACCATTTGTTCATGCATTGAATACTGTTGCCATATCTGGTCGGGTGCTCCTGCTACTAATCTTGAGCTTCTCAACAAAATCCAGAAGAGGATCTGCAATATAATCGATTCTGACTTGGCAGCCCGGCTTCTGTCACTTTCTCACCAATGTGAAATGGCTTCCCTCTGTCTTTTCTACAAGTACTTTCATAGCAACTACTTTGACAAGGTTTTTTTTCCCTGGTTTTCTAACCACATGTACATATCTGTGTTACTAGATTGGCATCTAGGTCCCACCCTTTTACCCTCATGATAGTTAAATGTAACCACCTTAACAGTTTCTTCTTTTTTTTTTTTGCAGTTGTCATTTGTGGAACTTTCTTTTGCTTGCTTCCCTGATAGCTACAATCCCCAAAAGTTTAAATGCAACATTAATTGGTATCTTCTATCTACTAGATTTCTATCCGTCTCTTCCTTTGTTGATATCCCAGGTCCTTTTCTTATTCTCATACTGTACACCAGTGGTGTTTCTGCCTTGCTTGTGGTGAAATGATTATAAAAAATGTCACAAAATCTTCTTGGTAATCTCTCCAGTGAAGCAAATTTCAAACTCTAAAAATTGGTTGTTTTGAAACATTGGTTCTCATATTGTCATTGAAGGTAAGCAATGTCAAGCCTAGTCAGTACCTGGATAGGTAACCACTTGGGAATACTAGTGCTGTATGCTAAGATATATGAGTGGTGTAATGGATAATTGCTTGAAATTGTTAATAAGGGAGCAAGGTTTCAATTTTGGTTGAGTATGTTATATTCATTTATATGCAAATACCCTTGGGAAATGTACAAATCCACCTTTTCACTCCCCACAGGTATGAATTAGTAAGACTTTTATCACTATAGTTATTATTATTATTATTATTATCTCAAAAAAGTTTTCAATATAAAAGGCTTTAAATAACTTGCAAAGGGTTGATAAGCTTAAAAATATGAATCAAATCAATCAACAAGTTAATCACTTTAACAATTTTTTTTTTTTTGAATTGGAGTAGATAGACTAAACTATCGCCCGGTTCACACTCCACCCACATCTATTGAACGGGTGAAGAGGCTCATCCCTTGTTTCCTGTTTAGGATGCGATTTCCGGTTTTCTCTTTTCCAATCTTTTCACTCTTTTCCTTTTTTATTATTTTTTTTATTTTTATTTTTTTTTTCAATTGGAGTAGATAGACTAAACTATCGCCCGGTTCACACTCCACCCACATCTACTGAACAGGTGAAGAGGCTCATCCCTTGTTTCCTGTTTAGGATGTGGTTTCCGGCTTTCTCTTTTCCATTCTTTTTACCCTTACGTAGCCCCCTGCGCATCAGTGGCGTTACCGCCTTGCTTGGGGTGATATGATTAAAAAAAAAAAAAAAAAAATTTCTAAAAATACTAAACCACACACTTTATAGACATTAGGTTGAGCAATAAGTAATTTCTGCTTTTGGGAACCAATTGTAAAGACAAATGTTTTGTCTTGACTAAACTAAACATTCTTTATCATAGCAAGTAATGAAAAATGAGTTGTATACAACAATCATCAGTAAATGTCAGTGAAGTGATAAGAATAAATCTACACTACTAACCGAAAAAGCTGAGATCCATGGAAGAAAGGTAATGATTATCAAAATATTATTCTTTTATGGTTCATAAGACATAATCAAACACTAAATGCACTTATATATATTCAGCAGTAGCAACATGTCCGTCAAAGATTGGTTGAAAATCAAGCTGCGCTTGTCAACATGAAAAATGTTAACCTCCTTCATGACAATGCAAGCCTGCATATGATAAGAATAATGCAGGAAAAGATTATGGTTGTTTGTACCACACACTCCATATTCACCAATGTCCCCCACTATTCACCACACCTTGCACTATCAGAATAAAAACATTTTTGATTGCTGCAAAATGCTTTTTTCTTATAAGCGTTTATAAGCGTTTCACCCTAAGCAAGGCATGTCACTGCCACTACTGCACAGGGGGCTACATAGAGTAGAGAAAGGATGATTAAATATAGGAAATGTCAGAGGGTGGGTGATAGGTGGGTAGGGATACTGAGAAAGGTTAAATATCGAAAATGTCAGAGGGTGGGTGATAGGTGGGTAAGGATACCGAGAATGAGGGTTGGGTAGATGAA